>CAVNYN010235042.1:5803-47885 GCA_963692815.1 Nyctanthes arbor-tristis
GAGAGAGATCATACCTTATGGTCACTGGCAATATAAGAAACAACTACAGTGATGTCATCAAGCTTGCCACCGTAATAACGGAAACCAGCTTCCTGGGCAGCAGCAGAGAAAGGTGTTTGTCTGCTTTTGTCCTGCGCCCTTTGTCGTGCCAATGCAGCTATCTTTTGTGCTGTCACCTGAGGCCCTAAGCCAGCTCTAACTGCATGGACCACCACTGAAGTAATATCATTGTTGTACAAGTTGTCAAAAAGCCCATCTGTACCAGCAACTATAACATCTCCTCGAGCAACAGGAATGGTAAACACCTGCACCACACATAAAGCCATCAAATTCCGAATAGATTCATTTCCAAGAAGTGGAGTGAACCTGATTGTTAAAGAATAAAAAAACTAATAGAAAGCACTTACTGCATTGGCCCCTTACGTTGAACATTGCTTATACCAGTAACCGACGACCATAACAGCCATAAAATATTAAAATTTCAAGGGACAGAAACTAGGAATTTCACTAGGAAAGTGCGACAGAAAAAATTAGGAATTTCACTAAGCAACAATCAAAAATCAACTTGAGGAAGAAGGTCGTGTGAATGCACTTCAAGGTCAGTGTAAAAAAATAACAATTTGAAAGCGACTATTGCCAATATGTCAAATGAAATGCAGGCATCCAATGTTGTGCAGAAATTGGTCTCTTGGGTTGGATTCAAGAGGATTCTTAAGTGGTTTAGTAAAAAATGAGTTACTCCAAGAATCCATGTAACATAACATCGACCTTCCAGCCTGTTACAGGATTTTCAACACTAGAGTGTATTTTAAACTACAGTACTATATAGTTGATTATTATCAATGAAATACAAATGTTAATCAAGTCTTCTAAATAACAGTGTTTGAACAAAGAAAATGACAACCATAACCATACAGTCTAACAGCCACAGTAAAACACAATTTTCATATTTTCTTGGCCAATATTCTCAAAAAAGCAAGTCATGCAACTAACGTTCACTTGTTTACAAGATAAGTAGATTCTTGCAAATGATTATATTCCTTATGTGAGCTGCTAAACAATCAAACTACCACTGGCCAAAAGAGAGTATAAATGGAAGATGTTATATCTTACCTCTCCAGAGCTAGGCAAATCTCCAGCATTACCACTCTCCAGTTGATAAGTGAAATTAAAATCATGTTGCTGAACAGGAGATCTAAAAACTGTACATCCATCTCTAATCACCATAAACCCACTATCTCCCAGATTTATGGCATGCAGACCCTACAGAGAAACACGTAAATTAAATGTGATAAGCAAAAAACCTATATATTAAAGACTACACGACGTTGCTCTTCCGATCTGGAAAAACTTCCTCAGAGATCAAAAGTTCATAACTTTACTGAATTTTCATTCCCCCTTATAAAATGATGAATGTCTAATTTGAAATGACCAGTAGTGGAGATTAGATAAAAATATAATCGTAATTAGGAAAATGATGGGAGATCGGAAGAGCACACGTGGTGTAGAACTTATTCAACTTATGCAAGGAAACAAACCCTAAGTAAATAACCAAAACCTCATATCTCAAGTTTTTCACTCTTGAACATCTTCTCATGCCCAGTGAATGCTGTTACCAAAAGTATTTAGTTTATCATATATTCTCGAAATACAAGTCAACTGCACGACACCTTATCTGTGAGAGCAATAATACAAGCTGTAGATGAACCCTTGGCTTTCGTGCTTGTGTGTGCTTTCTCCAGAACCCTGGCTGGATCAATTGAACCCCTTGGTTCTTCTTGAATTGCATTGACTGAATTACACATGAGCTCACGAGCATATTGCCCTGCATCAACACCAAGATCAGCCCATCCACCAACACCATCAGCTACACCAATTGCTTGTTCATCTGAGCAAATAAAATGAGCATCCTCTCCACCCGTTTCTTCTTTATCAGGATGGGGCAGATAACATGATGCTGAATTTAGCTTTAACATTCTGTCACGTGGCATCTTCCTGTAATCAACGAGCAAAAAAAATAAATATGAAAGGGCCTTCCGAAATAATCAGCACTATTTTAATGAGCCAGACAGTAAATGTATAAATGATACACCTACAGAAAAGAATAAAGTTCCAACGAGTATCGTATGGTTTTCGTACTATATCTAGTACCGAATTAGGCCTGCTTTCTGAAGTATTAATTATTAACTAACAATTCTGCAAAATTCCAAACAACATCAAAGGGGAAACTTAACAAACTTACTCTCAACAATTATTCGCTAGTATTATCTGAAAAAAGAAAAACAAAAGAGTATAAGAACCATGTGTTTGCTCAAGCAAGACAATCCAAATTACAAAACAAATTAGCGAAATAAACAATCATCAACTTGAGATCTGCAGTGCTACGTCAATTTCTAAGTAATCAACTCTGAATTTGTAGAATATGATATGAGCGTATAAAACTTGTTAAATTTTTGGACCACTAGACTTAACAGCTTACATGTTAGAAAGGACGACAAATACAGCAAATCCATCCCCCCTCCCTCTTTTCTTCTTTTTAGTCTTGTCACTTGATTTAAAAGTTAAAATCACTGGGGATGGCCGCATGCAAATCATTTAAATCAAGACAAACACAATTTAATCTACAATGTATCCTTAACTTACAATTAATTGCAACTTCAAACACTAATCAAACAAAAAAAGTTGCAACTAATTAGACACCTAGTTATGCACAAAATCAAAGGTGGGGCTAGAACTAAGAGAATGATGTGTGTGAAAATCACAAGAAGTAAAGGAACATACAGGTTAGAAGAACCTGCCGAATTTGAATGCAATTCCTCCTGCATGGAGCTATCAAATGACACTTCAGAAGCAGTACCAGTAGAGGTACATGCAGGTGACGAGGTATGGAAACCCTCAAACCCAAATACCGGGTATGAATTTGACCTGCCCTTTCTCTTTGCAACATTGTATATAAAATATCCATAGAGCAAGAAATTATTCGGCTGTTCTTTATTCTTCAAGCTCATGCTAGCTTTTGTAAAATTATCGAAGCTCCTGTTGGAAGAAGAGAAGGCATGATATGCCGCTACGCCATGTTGTACTGGCCTAGAAGTCAAATTATTAATAGAGCAATCTGAAAGAGCTACTCTAGATCCACAAAAAGCCATAAGAGCCTTTTCAGAATTGATGGCAAAAGTAACCTGACCCGGATCTGATAGAAGACGATCAATGTGATACCCACAAACTTGAAATGAGGGCCCTGAAACAGACGGTATCGAGATTGCTCGTGAAAATGCACCAACAACTGAAAGATTCCTTCTACGATGGACTATATGCAAATTTGCCTGAACAGCAGCAACTGTACCAGGCTGTAGAAATACGTGCAGCTCAGTAAATGTTGTGGAAGGCACAGAACGGAATGACCTTGAGTAGCCAAGCAACAATATCCCCTGGCCAATCAAAACCTCTACTGGATATTGGATTCCACTTTCTGTCAATGTGATTGATCTTTGGATTCCTCGCCAGAATGATAAACCAAATCTTGAGAAAGAATTATAGGGCATTGTCAAGACTCGCATGAAAAAATTCTACCACCTGATTCTTAAAGAGGACACAACCACAAGTACCACAAAAGAGAGAATATCTCATAACTCCCAGGGCATCTATTTATGAGAAAACAACTCAGGACCACCGTACCACTCCACAAGCATAAGGCGAACAAAGAAACCTAGCACGTTGAGATTGAAGAGAAAACATAGTGAGAAAAATGTGGAGCATTTTTACCTGGTAGAAAAGATGGCACTAGATAAACATCAGTAACTAAAGCTTGGGAAATCAAAGCATAACACACAAAGATTTTATCTGCTCTGCACATGATTAGGCAAATACTTCCCCAGAAAGATGGCAAAGACCTATATACATACTTAGTAATTCTAGCTATTCCAATTCTCCATAACCAGAATTAGAGACAAAGCAGGTTTCTTCGCATTATTCTATTAATTTCACAAGTACGGTCTATTTAGATATGTGCACAAACATAACAGACGATGGAAAGTATAATGACTATGGTTGAAGTTCATACAGTCTTAGAACACTCCCCCAAAGAATGAATTGACTAGAAAAAAATATGCATATATATCACTATATGAGTTATACTAAGATAATGTTCATTAGCCTGTTAGAGAAAACTCTTGCTTTTACTCCTTGTATAAGTGCTTCCTCATGAAGCCTCCTTAGACCAATTCTTCAGTGGATGCATTTTAAGCAGCAAAACAATTTTCAGAATATTACTCAACCACGTTTAAGGGGAGCTTTCGAGTTTCCAATGATAATTTTAGCTTTTCAAAAGCCACCATAGATGGGCTATTTGAGCTTAATTCTTCGATGACCTTTTAAGTAGCAAAAGCAATTTCAGATTATTACTAAAAAATGTAAAGAAATTGCTTTTGAGCTTCAAGAACTGCTTTTGGCCTTTCCAAAACCACCTCAAATAGGCTATTTGTTAGTTCACCACATTATGAACCTTTCACCTGCATTCACAGAGAAGAGAACACAAGGAACTCAAGAAAATAGAAAACTATTTAGAACACCAGAAAATATAAACCTTTTTTTTTTTTTTTTTTAAACTTATATTATAAGAAAACCTAAGAGCATGATTAGTGTTGGGGGTAAAAACCTAAATTTGGGTTTTTACCCCCAACAAAATCAAATTATGTATGGGGGAAGGAGGGGAAAAAGCCATTTGTGTTTTGGGGGGGGGGGGGGGAGGGAAGGTAAGAGATGAGCTAAATTTAGCCCCTCTTTTACCTTTTTCCCCCCACTTCATTCCTTAAAATAATATATAATAAATTTTAAAAAAATTAATATTATATAAAAAAATTGAATATAAATTGTATGGCAAAAAAATAATGACAAAATAATGTGTAAAAAAAAACTTTTAAAAAATAAACAAAATCTTTTAATATGTTTTCCCCCCAGTTTTTCCCCTCCACATTATTTGGAAATAGGTTTTTTCCCCCTACTTTTTTCCCTTTGGCTTTTTCCCCCAACATTAATCTTGCTCTAAGAGACCAAATTAGTGAAGTAACGATGAAAGCACTGGAGCAAATCTGAATGTTTTATTTGCAATGAAATAAGAAAATGTCTTCAGACTTTCTTTTTCTGTATTTATCCTTGAGCATGGACATGGAGGCATCTTGCTATTCTTGTCTTCCTGTCGGCAAGATGCAAGCTCCATTCAGCAGGGCCCTTCCACAAAAGGCCCATCCATGCTGCGCCAAAGGTTCAAGTCCATTGCTGACAACAAGGCAGTAATGATCTTGATTATCAATGGGAACAATAGGCTCAAAAAGGTAGAAGACAAGCAGCATGCACAGATTTGGATTTCTATTGTATACGTCCAAAATAACTAATAGAACATCTTCATTCTTTACATTTTCCTCAATTTTTTGCTTTTGTATTTTTTTTTTTTTAATTCTCTTTATTCAACGGATCTGAAAAAAGGCAAAACTCCCCGAGATCGTTGGTAAAGATTTGGCAACATATAAAATGGAAATCCTGGTTTGCAAATAGAAATATTGAGATACCTCCCGGAAGAAGGAAGATATATTGCATAGCAGTTTCAACTTTCAAGGGGGCAGTGCAACAATAAAATCACTCAATAAACCAAACCGAGCAAACACTTGTCAGGCAAACTGTGGCTCCATAATCCGAGTACAGAAAGAACTATATCGTCAATTCATTTAACAAAAAAGAGGGGAGCAACCTAGAAAGAAACTAAACTCAGCAGGTCAAACCAAATAACAGCTCCAAAGCCAACCAAAGGTTCGCTGTCAAATTCAAAGTAAACATAAATTATGACCCTCAGTTATAAGCTCTCCTACAGAACGAATCGCAAGTGGATTAGAAGCCGAACCTTAACCAGTGAAAAAGGAAAGAGATCCAAAGTCCCAACGTGCACCGACGATACAGTAGTAGAAACTAACCACCCAAGCCCAGATATAAATCACGGTTCATGATTTGAATTCATGAATGTTCGCGCGGTTGCTAGTAAAGAACCACACGCGCCTCCAGGTTCTCTTCCAACAATTTTAGCCGTTGAATGTTGCTGAAATGGTAAATCCAGAATATCCGGACGAGATAGTGATCTGGGCCTGGATAATTGGCCGCACCTCCAAACCCTAGGCTTTGACTAATACAGCTCAATTTGAAAGTGGGAACTCTCGGCTTTCTAATACCGACATGTTTGGAGTTTTATTGCAAAGAAGTCCTCAAGTCTTGCTTATTTGTGCAATTATTTCCCTACCTTTTTTCGACTATCATCCATCGGTCAGGCGGAAAAGAATGGGGCTGTTGGGGCGTCTGGCGGCGAACGTGGGTTTGATGAGTCTTATTAGAGTAAGATTAATATAGGAGAAAAAAGTTAAAGAGGAAAAAATTTATTTTTAGATAATGTGGGAGGAGGGGATTGGGGGGAAACATACTAAGGGATTTTGTTTATTTTTTAAAATTTTTTTACAGATTATTTTGTCATTACTTTTTTTTAATTATACAATTGATATTCATTTTTTTACAAAATATTAATTTTTTTGAAATTTATTATATATTTATCTTGAAAGAAGAAAGAGGAGGGGGACAGAAGGTAAAAGAGGCTTCACACTTGACCAATGGAAGTTTTCAGTCATGTTAAGTCGATAACTTCATCGTGAAAAGCTAAATTTGGAAGAGAGATAAGTTTTTTTAGGCAAATGAAAAAGGAGATTGAAGCAACCACAGTTCACTATGCACTTTTGGTCAATATCGTCGCTAAGAAAAATGGCATTGCAGATCTTTTTTAATTAGCCAGAAAGCAGCTTGTGAAACAAAAGTCAATCTGAAACATTTTGGTTTTTATTGCAAAAAGATGTGCGAGTATGTAATTGGAGAAAAAACTGTTGGTGATCTAAAAGTTATGGGTGGGCTTCACTGTGGTGCAAATTTGTTAAAATCGCGATCCAACTTGTAGAATCATACTATTTTACGATTCAAAGCCAATAAATCGATTTGAATCGCATGCAAAATCGTATATTTGTAGAATCATTTTTTGAATCGGAATGAAATCGCATGGAATCGCGAATTGGGCCGAGTCAAATGATTCTAGCAAAATATGAAATTGGACCAATTTTCTTTGACTAGTTTGGAAATTGGGCTTGCCCGGTTGTCTGTTAGGCCCAAAATTAAAAGAAAAAACAGCAACCACATGGAAACCCTATCCCTGAATGGAGATCGATACAAATCATCTGTATGTTCCAAAGAGGCTAAGGCAATACAATGCACAGAGTGTAGAGGCTACAGACGAGGAAGGAGAATTAAAGGGTAAGGATAAGGACTAAGGACTAAGAAGCGAAGAAGAAAGGGGTCTTTGAATGGGTTTTTGTGTTCTTTTCTCCATTGCCGATTTATTGTTTCCAACTTTTCCTCACGGGTTTTTTGTTTTTGGCTTGTTTATAGCTACCAAGCTTCATCTTCTCTGAATTTCTTAACTGTGGATATAATATTGAAGGTTGAAGTTATCGATTTGTCTTTATTTCACGAATTAACTCTTTTGATATCATAAGAAGTGAACGGTAAGTACTAAGTAGATTATGCATTCTGATTTTCTTCTTTCTTTAGAGTTTGGACGCAAGACAATGGGAATAAAGAGAGGTTAGAATTGATTTTCTAGGAAAATGGGGAAAATTATGCATAAAAGGATTGTATCATAAAATTTCAATTCTATTTGCATTTATTAATCAAACACGGAGACGGGAAAATTTTCAAAAATTTGACATTTTTCATAAAAAATATTTCCAATCAAACAACCTCTTAGTGATGTAGGTTTGGTAGTGTGAGATAGAGCTGAGTTTCTCTAACCTTTCTCCTGTACTCTCTGTTTTCTTGGTGAAATAAATAGGTATTTATCCAAAAGAAAAGGAGGGCAATTTGCTTAGTTGCTCCAGTTGCACATCAACTCGTATTCTGCTGCACGTGAAGCAGCACAAAATTCTTATCGTATAAGTAAAGCAGAATTAGTGCGGTCATAATATGTAATTGTGCGTGTTTCACACTTAGTGTAGTTTTATCAGTTATTATGAATTATATTTATAAATTAAAATCACTTAATTTGAGTAAATTTTATCAGTTATAATGAGTTATATGTCAGTCAAAAGCACTTAATTTGACTTATTCTCCGGCTATGAGCTAGTCCACTTCTCAGGCTAGTCCTAATGCACATATGGGTGCCACCAATGACCAGAGAAGCTATTATAAATACTATGTTCGCGGGAGGTGTGTTTCTTCACAAATCGTTACAAATTGCTTAATCCAGAATTTTCTTTATGTTATACGCACGAAGAAATTGAAATAAAAATCTTTAAAAATTTATATTACAAATTGATACTTACTTTGCATGCTTTATTAGCATATCAAATTTTTATAAAGATAACGAATTGATACCTCAATTTAAAGATATATTTTATAGAAAATTATTCTCATGCTTCACACGGGTCAGCGTGTGTTATAGGCGTTGCAAAATCATAGCGCGGCCACCAAACTACAGGTGGTGGCAAGATTATATATATAAATATTTGTTGTGGATGGGAGGAGGCATGGTGTAGGTGAGGGATGTCTATTTGGCTGTAATAAAATTGAACTTAGCTGGAAAAAATAATAGAAATGAAAGTATCCATTTTACCAGATAATATCACTGGAAAAATCATTTGCCAATGATTGAAGGATGAAAAAGACGAATAGCCAACACGAAATTTCCTCTTTTTATCTTAAAGATTTTGTGGGACCCACTCTACCTTCATGCAAACTTTCTTACGGGAAAAACTTCGGCGCTCAACTAGACATTATAGAAAAACCAGTGCTCCACCGACTTAATTTTTGCCATTTGTATTATTAGTAATCTCACATCATCAACCCACACCCGAGTTAACACCATTAACTTTCCTTTGAATTGAATTTTCATTCTTTATTTTTTTCCTCAATTGAAATTTTCCATATTTGGTTAACTTTAGTTTTTCATTTCAACTTTTTTTTTCTTTTCTTCATTTCACGTGCTCACTATTTGCCGACTAAAATATTTTTTACCGATATTTTTGCACAGTTTACACAGCATATCATTTGTATATTTTTCCCTTCAATGTTCATACCCATGATGTTAATACAAATTTTGATGCCGAAAATTCACCTATTTTTTATTTCAAATTATAAAGCACTTTTGTTCTATTAATTTATGTAACAACACATCATTTGTATATCTTTTCCTTCAACATTCACACATATGATATTAATACAAATTTTGATGTCATAAATTCACGTTTTGTTTATTTCAAATTATAAAGCACTTTTATTCCATTAATTTATATAACGACAAGAAATATTGTAAATTTCCCCCCAAAAAAAAAGGAAATGAAAAACTAAAGTTAAAACCAAAAATGGAAAATTTCAATTGAGAAAAAAATAAAAACCGAAAATGCAATTCAAATGAATGTTAATACATATGGCAAAAACATAGTCGGTGCTCCTAGAGCACTGACGTTTTTTCCCTTTCTTACCATGGATATCAAGGCAAAATCAAACATTTTGTGCAAGCATTCTTAGAGTATCCACATTAGTAGTGCTAAATTTAACTATCAACATTAATAAAAAGTAGAGTTTTTAGTGATTGTTAAATGACACATAAGCAAATTAAATTTAACTATTAATCTATGTCACATTGGTGATTCTAACTAAGAGTGTTAAATTTGGTCATCAATTCAATAGTCAAATGACTGGCCAATCTCAATTTAATTAAAATAAAAAAGAAGAAATAATACAATATAAAGTGTTAAGTTTATCGTGTGCTCTTCCGATCAATAAAACTAACAACTTATTAAATTAAATGCTCTTATTAACTATTTTAACACCACCAATTTAGGTTAGTTTTTTGAGTTGTTAGTTAACAACTCCACTAATAATTTACTTTAACACTACCAATGCGATGCTCTTATCATTTATATCAAAAGCAAACTCAAACATTTTTCATAGAACTGAAACAAGTGTGAAAAACAAAAGTAACATACTGTAGTTAAATTCTACAAAAGTGAATTTGCACACTCTGCTGAGGTTGCAAAGTCATAAAGTGCATTGGAACATGAACATAAGATGGGGAAATTACAAAAGAATATTGTTGGATGATCATAGCCAGTACAACTTTAGACTCCACAATAGCCAAGTTTCGGGCAACACATATTCTTGCGCCTAATCGGAAGGGGAAAAATTATGCCAGATGCTTTTGAGGTTCAGCAAATCTCAGCGGATTGAATTCATTTGAATCCTCTCCCCATACCTCGGGGTCGTGATGTACACCAGTGGTCACCAAAAATAACTCTGTATTACCAGAAACGTCAAGGCTTCCCAACTTAACATTCTGAAACATTCGTCTCAATTGTGACACTGCAGGAGTGTAGAGTGGAAGAGTTTCATCGATTATCATGCTTATCTATCATTGAAACACAAAATCCTTAATTAAATGAGAGAAGAAATTGTCAAAATATTACAATAAAAGTCAAGAAACGTACAAGTTTGAGGTCAGTAATATTTTCAGTGGTCAGAAATCCTTTGTCTCCAAAAGTTTCTAGGACTTCTTTTCGTGCTCGGCTCTGCCATTCCTGATGAGTTGCTAAAAGGAAAAAGGCCCAAGTCAATATATTTGCAAGCCCAAGTGCTTTGCTTACCGACCATTTGGGCCCCAATCAGTGAAACACATGGTTCTTACTGCTTACGTCGTCCTTAGGAAGATCAATGTGGCAGTTCTTTCCTATACAACTATGGGAAGAAGCTGAGCTGTGTGCTTGCCCGGCGTGCTCTTGGTGTTCTGAACAGGCTGGTAAACGTCCCCGCTGAGTTGACTTATCCTCATCCTTCGGGTGGATAGAGTCTCGCACTGGTGGAAGAAGTAGAGGTGGTTGCTATCTTTACTTTTCCAACTCATGGTGGAGAAACTCTACGTTGGCTTGGCGAGCCCTAAGGTCAGGGTTGACCTGTGTCACGCCCCGCATGTGACATGTCCGGAATGGTAGTACGCGGGCTAGGTCGAGACGTAGATGAGGTACATGAAACGGCATTGAGAGGGGCACGCGGGCGAGGCCGAAGTAAAGACGAGCGCAACTGGGCGCAGAGGGGACGTGCTCGCATGGCCGAGTGGAACGGCTACAAATACGGTAGACTCGGAAGGTTGTGGAATATTTCAGAAGCTTGATGGACATACTGGATGGTATACGTTCTGGAAGGTTCCAGGGTCGACCATTGCTAGAAGTCTTTCAAACGTTGCGGAATGTGTGCAGACAGGTCGGCATTCTAGAGAATTCCAGGGCTGACTGGAGAAGACGAGAATGGCAAAACATTCTGAAATGGGCTGGAAGCCGATGGGCTAGACCAGGAGGTTATAGTCGGGTCTAGAACGTTCTGACCAACACTAGAGTCTTGTAAATACTTGTACATAATTGTAGAGAGTTCTAGAGGGTTGATCTTGGCCATTAGATCAAAATGATCTCCATCTTTTTTTCAAAGGGGTGGATATATAAATAGGTAGCCAAGTGGACCCATTTGACATAGATTTGCCTAGTTTGAGAGAGTGGTAGATTATGAGTCCACCAACTGTTGTAAACGTCGTTCTCAATTAAAAGAGGCAAACACATAAGGAACATGCAATAATTACTCCATATTCTTCATTGTAATAGTAACAAAGTCTATCATATTCTTTTTAAAAATGTATAATTACTTCAGAGTCGCTTCTTCTTATAAATGAGACTTTTAGTTCCTTGTTCAGCTGAAAATGGTTATATATTTTTTCCATTTACTATGACTATCACAGAAGTCCCATTTCTCTTTATTATATTGGTTGATGTCCTAGAATAGAATCCATTTTATGCACCTAAATAATCTCTGATTCCTCTGTCCTGAACTCTTTCCCCAAATTTATGGCTCCATTATCTATACATGTTTCTCTCTGAAAAATAGGTGTTGAGAGATGGGGGAAAACACAGTGGTGCTTTACTAGGTTGATTAGCCTTTTTTTCCTTCTAAGTTTCCCAAATGATGTTTTCAACTTTGGACAAGGATTGATCCTAATAGGTTGATTAGACTCATCCCTTTGCCGAGATAATTCAAGAAAGACAAAAAAAAAACAAAAACAAAACAAAAATTTGGAGAAAGAAATAAATTATGCACTCTAATAATATATTTTGCCGGGATCAGTTATGCCGGGATCAAAACACAAAAAAACACTAATGGAGAAAGAAATGAGAAACTACTCAAGAAACTCAACCAACATTCAAGAAAATCTCAAGAAACATGCAAGAAATATTCAAGATCTATGGAAATCAATATAGTACCTGCATTGATTACTTGCCTATTGTATGGATTGAAGCACATTGGTAATGGCACAAATGAACTTTTCAAATCAGTACCCTCTATGAAGTTTTAGCCAAAATTTTTCAACAAACATACATGAAGAAATATTCAAGATATATGAAAGATTATCCTATATATGGAAATCTGCAGATTACCCACCCTTTGTAGTGTGAAACCTAATGACTTTCTTGATCAAAATATATGGTTTAAGGAAAGTGAGAAAATAGCAGAGGAAAAAAACCAGAATATAGTGAATAGGCAGTCTACACTCCAAAAACCTAAAATGAAGTTGTAATATGCTAGTGTGTGTGTGTGTGTGTGTGTGTGTATACAGGATAAATTGAGAGAAAGAGAGAGGAGAGACCGAGAGAGAACAATAAGATGTGTTTGTTCAAATAAGAAATAATAGGATGCATGTAGTTATCTTTATATCTATTTAATTAATTAATGGTTTGAATTTTCTATTTAATTTCTAATGAATAAGAATAAACTAAGCACAGAGTGTGGAAAGAATACATACATATATTGAAAAGCTGGTTTCTTTCACCATTTTAACTTCTTTATTCCCTTATTATAGAATGGGAAATTTATTTATAATAATGTTACGTCTCTAGTCTCCTTTAACAAATACATTCTACCTGATTTCAATATATTATCATAAGAGATATATTATTAATTAATTAATTAATTAATCATTTTGGAAAATTTTCATTTAAGACCTCTATGTTTGTCACCGTGTCAGGGGGTCAAGAAACAAAGTATGCGAAGTACCAAAAAAGAAAATGAAATTGGCGAGAAGGACTATTAAAATTCACTTGCGACCCATAAGATCCGGTTTAATGACTTTTTCATTCCATGCTTTTGTCTCGAATCCATGCAATTAAATTACTTGAATCATTCTGTCGGTACAAGATTCACTTCAGTTCATTTATCGATTACACCTTTCAATCAATTAGAGTTGGTTTGGCAATCCGTTTTAATTGAAAAGATCAATGTAAAAAGTAACTTGTACAATAACATAAATGAATGGTCGAACGGAGTTTATATTAGTTGAGACCTGAAACTACTAAAGTTCGTAAAGTTTATTTGACTTTTTTTTTTTTTTTTAAACTATATATGTTTGCCATGACTCATAAATCCATGCAATGCTGTACTTGAATTGGTAATTATTATTGTTAGGTACAAGATGAGTCTCACATGGGTACGAGTTTTTACTTCATTCACTACTAGAAAAGGCACTCGTACCTACGGATAATTTCCGACGACCAGGAAACTGTCGGTGATTACGGATGGAAATCTAAAAACCGTCGGTGATTTCTGACGACAAATAGGACCTGCGACACTTTCCGACTACCAATTCCGTCGTCAACGATCACCGATGACTAGTCATCGTCGTCAGTAATTACCGAACACTGAACATTTACCTTCGGTGACTACCGATCATTTGTATCTATGGTCAGTGAACACCGACAGCAAATAGGCGTCGTCGGTACTCACCAACGGCGGAGGTGGGAGTCGGTACATACTAATGACTCTGTCGGTGATTTCTGATGCCATCCATCATTCGTCGGTAAAGTTGTAACACTTGTTTGACAATTTGAAGGTCCTATATGCATTTTATGCTTTTTCATTTTTTATGTTTTCGCTTATCTTAGTTATTATTCTGATTTTTTTCATTAGCAAAGTTATGTTCATACTATTTTTTGTGCTTAAATTAAAAAAATGCGGCTGAATGTACGAGTTTAAGATATACAAATTTACATAATTTAGAAGAAATATTGTATATAATATTAAATGATAGATTGCGCATGATAAAAACGCAGGTTTAAACTGGAAGACAATTTTCTTAGCACAATGCATAAGTGCAAACTGCTTGCGAAACAATGTCGCTAGGAAAAACAACTTGAGCTAAAAAAACAAAGAAGCAGAAAATAGCATCGGAAAGTACAAGGCCACAATATATTAATAGTAGAACACAAATAATTGTAGGCCTACAACTTTAGTCTCCAAAACAACTGTTGTAGTTCTTGAATTCATGAGGCATAAGTGTCTAGGATGGGCCGTCTAACCATTATTGGATACAATGTGCGCCTAGAAATGTGCTGACTCATTCACTTGCTCCATTCGGGGGTGAGACCGATTTAGGACATGATTTGTGGTCATTTTCCAAAGCTCATAGTTTTTGCCGTGCGGTGAGGCGGGCATGGTAATTATTTCCCGTACAATGTGAGATAAAACTGGGTACCTCACCTTTTGACTATTCCACCAAAGTATTGGGTTTATGACAAGTACCTCTGTGTTGTGTAAAGTGACTTTCATAATCAATAAATTCTGGGATCTGCAGGTCAGTACATGAATAGGCCGAATATAAATTATACAATTCAACTAATTTTGTGGCAACATTATCCATGCTGAATTCAAACTCGAGGCCTGTAGATCCAGCTATAGATGATAATAGTATGGGGAGAAGACGCTTGCCAACATGGAGAGTATGAGGGGGTCACGAAATACACTGTTGAATTTTGTTTGCACTTGGGTCTGAATCTGGTAGAACTCGCTCTCCTCATCTCTAAGAAAGCAAACAAATTGACAGTCTCGTGCAGTTGTTCAACAAGAAGTTGGGAGGATAGAAAATACCCTTGCAGTATTTGGAAGGGGGGTACAAGGCGGGTTAGGAGAAGGGAAAACATGCCACACAAAAACCATGACTGTGAAGTCAGAAGGTATTTTGGATCCTGTGACGCAATGTCAACTCAAGATTCTACGTCGACGTGGCTATGTCAGGACAGGTCCAAACATAATATTGTAAAAGTCCTTGGGAATGTGTGGGTACAACGAGCGGAACTTATGCCGGTTGTCAAGGCATTCATTCTTGGAATCTCATATCTGATTGGTAGACGGCTCGAGCAACCACGCTGCAAATGTTGTCACGGAGTGCAAGGCATTGAATGTACAATAAGCAAGCATGGGACTCCCAAAGGTGTTGTGCTTCAGATACCCAAACTCCACTATATTCCTACAAACACCCATGTCCTCGACTGGGTCGAAACCAGTAACACAAAAGATTATGTTAGCAATTTTGTAATTATATAGAAAAGCTTCTATTAGCTGTGCAATGTCCCGCACCTACTCGTCTCTCGCAACATTTAAGTACAATAAGTTTATATTGCATACAATTATTTAAGCACAGGTACATGACAGTGACAAACAAATACCTCCAATCGATAACATTCTGGGCGCAAAAGAAGACAACAAAACTACCTTTGTGGGTTGCAAAAGATTATCTTAGGCATGTTGAGTACCTATGTAATACTTGTAAGGAATAAAAAAGAGTGAGATCGCTTATCATTAGAGTATAGCCATCTATGAAGAATTGCTTAAATGACTGCAGTTTCTGGTACAAAGTAGCAATAAATCTGATAGCTATTAATTATCAAAACCATTTAGTTTTGGTTTAGGTAAAGACTGTTTTTCCATGATGAAAGCATTAACCATCCTTTGTGAGAAGCTAGATGAAACCAACTTGTATCTATGTTATTTCTTCATTCTACCACATTCGTGTTTATAACGAATTTCCATTTCGGTAATTTGGAGTACCTCTTTTATTATTATTATTATTATTATTATTATTATTATTATTATTATTATTATTATTTGTGGATGACTTCTTGTTTGTACTTCATATTTTTGGTTTAATTGTGGGGAAATGATTATAGAGATAAATATGACAGTTTAATGGGCTCTATTTCGGTGTTTCAGCATGCAATAGTTCAATTTTTAATTTTGAATTTTTGATATATGTTTTTCGTTATATTGTCTATTTATTTATCCTATATAATTACACGTTAAAACGATTCCAATTTGAATGGGATAATATGTTTGAGTATGGTTTTCTTGATTTCAAGCTAAGTAATGATCACTGAGTTTTGAAATTTGCAGGTCCTATTTTGGTCTATCCTTTTTGATTTGATTCAATTTCACAAAGTATATACAACGAGATACCATTCGTCTGTACCTTTTCACTTTGAGCAACTATTTCTCTTCTTTGCAATTACAAATTATAGGAATATTTTTTGTTGCTCTATTTATTTGATTCTAGATTTTGGTTGTGGAAAGACACCTTAAGACTGACATCATTGCAACACTTTCATCATCAAAATTTCAACAATTATATTATGGCTTAGGGTTCCACCTTAAAATGTTTGATTTTTATATATATATTTTTTATATATTATCCCTTAACATATTCCCGCAAGATGATGGCTCATTAGAACATACTAGTCTTGAAATCTGTGCGCTCATTTGAGTCTTAACCGGATCGAATTGCTCGTTTGAGCTTGACGGGCTCTGATACCATATTAACGGGAGTTTCACCTTAAAAGGTTAATCTATTAAGGAGAGTAACCAATGACTTTATATATTGGTTTATATTTTTTTACATCACTTGTGAACCAATGGTTATTATTTGAGTGTCTTTGTAAAGTTTTTGTACATTTTATAATACTAAGAGCATTTTTCTTATAAAAAACGTATGTACTAGTACTATTATTAGCGGCGTGACTTGTAGTTTGTAATCGTGATTAATAAAGTTTATGCATCATTGATGAGGCGACTCAAAATCTGCTCAGTCACAAAATGTTGTTTATTTGATAAACATGGTATGCCATTAACATTATCACGAATTAATGATTCAACGATAAATGAATGAAGCAGTAAGCATTTTTTTTACAATATAGAAAAGGCAATCAATTACGGATTGAGACAGATACCGCTTTAATAATTACGTGACCATATAAAACCACGGTACGTGATTCCATGAACTAATTAATTAATAATCTACAAATCCTACAAGATCAAGGATCATAAAATATGCCGACAAGAAAGGAAAGAGAGTAATAGGATGTGTGAAATTAGTCTTTGTAGTCTCCTTTTAACTATACATAATAATTGGTTATAATATTTCACAAGAGACACTATTAGTCGTTTTATTAGAAAATTTTCATAACCCTTCTATATTGCCAGCGTGTCACGGGGTGGTCAAGAAACAAAGTGTGAGAAATATAAAAAATTAGAAAAGAAAAATTAAATTCAGTGACTGATATTATTGGTGAGTGGGACAATGGGACAATAAGGTTTACTTGTGACCCAATGATCCGGTAATTTGACTTCTCCGTTTCCTTTTTCTTTTTTTATTTTTTATTTTTTTGTTGTTTGGATACCATTTGAAAACACCTCGAATTTATCAACCAATTTAAATTTTAATTTTTAGACACACAGTAACACCACATTTAACCATATATTTAATTTGACTTAAACTCTTACATCATTTTAATTATTACCTCTATATAACACAATTAATAGAAAATTTAAATTTTAAATCTATTTAAAAACCCACTTATTTTTAAATCCTTACCAAATTTTTTTATCCGTACAATGTACTTGAATCATTCCATGGGCACAGGGTTCGCTTCAGTTACGGATTGTATCTTTTGACTAATGAGGGTTGATACGGTATTCCATTTTAGTTAAGATCAAGGTTATGGATGCTACAAATTATAAAGTTACACATGTAAGATAGGACACTTGGCATTATTTTTGTAACCCACCCATCACATCACTTATTGATCAATAGTTGATAGATGAGCACATTTTTATAATAATACTTATATATATATATATATATATATATTGTATTCTTGCCTACTTAATATGTCTAGTCTCTAAATATTTTCTCTTTCTACAAATGATCTTGCTAATTCATCGATCATGTCACTTCTTTATCAATGGTTAATATGAGCAATTTGTAAAGTTGAACATTTTTATAATAATAATGCTTTTATTATACATATGGATGTAATGTGTATTTGGTATCTCTAGTCTCTAAATTTTTTTTTTCTTTTTACAAATTGGTCCTTAACATCCACAACAAGGTGTTCCACAACAATTATTATTCTTATTTTTTTTTTGGGAAATCAAATAGAGACTTTTATTATGGATCAAATGAGATATCAGAAGTAAGTTCGTTTACCATGAAAGTAGGGAGATTAGAGCTCCAACACATAGTCAAATGAAAATCAAAAGCTCGGCCTAGCCAATAAATGGGCCAATACTTTTGTCTTTCTCCTAATCGATACAAACTGACAATCCATCAATTCTCCAGTAATCATCTTGACCAGCTCCAACATAGGGCCTTCAGGGGCCCTGATTTGTGCCTTATGAATAAGACGTATGACATTACATGCATCATATTCAAAAACCACTCGATGAAAACTCAGTTATCATGCCAACTGAGCTCCTCTGAAAAGTGTCCAACATTCTCCAATATGCGGCGGAAAAGACCCCATCACCACGTTCTAATAAGCTGCCAACAACTCCCCATTATGATCTCTGCATACTACACCTAACCAATCCGTCTCTCTCCCGCGGACACCGCCTCGTCCACATTGATTTTAACCCATGATATTGACATGATATTGTCCGTTTTAGGCCAAGCTCGCACTGTTTTATTCTTGAGTTCTACCCAAAAGGCCTCATGTCAGTTGAAATGGGGCTCTTAGCTTATAAACTAGTTTTTCTTTCTCTATCCAAGCGATATGAGATTGAGGATGTCACAATTACCCCACATAAGGGAGCCCAACGTCCTCATTGGCTACACTTCCAGTTGGGCTCTGCTATGATACCATATGTAACGACACTTTCCACTTTAATATGATATTGTCTGTTTTGGGCCAAACCCGCACAGTTTTGCTCTTAGGTTCTACCCAAAAGGCCTCATGTCAGCTGGAGTTGGTCTCTTAGCTTATAAACTAGTCTCTCTTTCTCTACCCAAGCGATGTGGGATTGAGGCTGCAACAATAGGGGCTTGTATTGTTGATTTATATGCGCTGTGTTTATATTGTTGGTTAGGAGTTTGATTTCTTGTAGTCCCTATATAGGAGTTTATATTGTTGATTTATGTGCGCTGTGTTTGTATTGTTGATTTTTGTGCAATTTATTTTAGAAGGATATGTATCTAAATACACTTGTAATCCCATGATGTGGATTGTAATTGTACTTAAAAAAAAGAAAAAAATAAGGAACAATGAATGAGTGGGGTCATATAACTGCCTTTGCGATGCAGATGACAGATTGTACACACAGAGTAACGCAACATTAAGTCACTTTTTTTATGCGATATAAGTTTTCATATTATTTTGATTATTAGCTCCACGTGGCACGAGTACATTACGTCATTTATATAAAATTTGAATTTTAAATCTATTTATAAACGAATCCATTTTTAAATTCTTACCACACACTGTGTTAATACAAAATCATGCAACCTTGCACATGGATTTTAGTTTGAGATACACCATGAACGCGACAAATTATTTAAAGTGTACAATTGACGTGATTTTACTAATTTACCCCTCACATCACTGGTGAATCAATGCTTATATTACATGAACCGCCACTTTCTAAAGTTGCACATTTTTATGGCAGCACAAAGAGCATTTCCGTACTAGTACTATCATTAAACACCTAACCTGTAGGTTGTAACAATTAAGGGCGGAGCAATAGAGGGCGTGGGGGCGACCGCCCCTACAATGTTATTAGCCGGAACAGAGGTCGCCCCTGCAACAATTTTTGAAGGTTTGAAATTTTTAGCTTCAAGCCTCTGCTGTTTTTATGCTTTTGTAGTGAAATCGCCAATAGCCCCCGAAATGAGTTGTAGAGTCTTCTGTGAAAAAGGAAAAAGAAACGGGTGGGAAGAAGACTTCCTAGACGAAATTACTTATTTATCCTTGCTTTAATTGACCAGTGGATTTAGGCTTTTAAAATCTGTTTTAAGTTGGCCTAATAATTCTTTTGTTTTATTTTATTTTCTTTTCACCTTTTTTTATAAGATTTTCTTTTCTTCTTACTGTTAACATAATTTTGTTTCTTTTTCTTTTTCTTTTTTTTTTAAAGGTAACATAAATCTTTTTTTTTTTGGGAAAGAGTAACATAATGCTTTTCAATAAAAGGATTATTATTACTTTTTTAATAATCCATTTTTTTAATTCTTTCTAAGATTCTATGGAATTTGTTTTCTAAGATTTGTGATTAAAAAAATTATTACAATTAATTACGTTGACAATTTAAACTCCTTCTTTAGCCACGACAAAAATATTCCGACAAACCATAAGTTATAGTGACGCTCGCACTGAACTAAAAGCCTAGCTCTATCCCTAAAACATGGGTGAAAAACAGAACTAACAGACTCTAGTTAAATTTTACTAAAAAGAATTTGTACACTATGCTAAGGTTGCAAGGTCATAAAGTGCATTGGAGTATGAACATAAGATGGGGAAATTACAAAAGAATATTGTTGGATGATCATGGCCAGTACAACTTTTGACTCCACAATAGCCAAGTTTTGGCCAACACATATTCTGGCGCCTAGTTCAAAAGGGAAAAATGATGCCAAATGCTTCCGAGGTTTAGCAAATCTCAGCAGATTAAATTTATTTGAATCCTCTCCTTATATCTCAGGGTCGTGATGTATACCAGTTGTCACCAGAAATAATTCTGATCTACTAGGAATGTCAATACTTCCCAACTTAACATTCTTAGACGTCCACCTCAACTGTGACACTGTTGGAGGGTACAACCGAAGAGTTTCATTAATTATCATGCTTATCTATCATTGAAACACAAAATCCTTAGTCAAATGAAAGAAGAAAGTGTCAAAAGATCGCAATGAGAGTCAAGAAACCTACAAGTTTGGTGTGGAACGTTCTGGGAGGGACGGAAGACCAGAACATTGTGGAACATTCTAAAACATGGTGGAACGGCCCAAAACGTGGTAGAATGTTTGGGGACGTGCTGAAAGCTGGTAGGCTGGACCGTTCTAGTCGGGTCTAGAACATTCCGGCCATGTTTGGAATGTTTTACATAGTTGTAGAATAGCGTGGAGTATTCTAGAGGGCTGATCCTAGCCGTTGGATCAAAACAATCTCCGCTGTCCATTTGAGGAGGTGGAGGCTATAAATAAGATAGAGGCCCTTATTTGTGGAGTTGCCTTGGGGTCTTGGATAGTTGGAGAGTGTCCAAGAGTGTATAGTCCATTAGCCATTGTAACACCGTTCTTCAAGTGTCTATAAAACGGTTAGCATTCCTGGCTAATGCCGTTGTTTGAGTCAAGTGCCGAATACAGGCCGCTAGAGCCGGTCAAGCAAGTGAAAGGTTGACTTAGCGTTGCGCCGCAAGGGTTGAACAAGGGACGATATTAAGGCCACACACTACTTTCGTGCAGAGACGAAAAGTGTGTGACACGAGGTAATTTAGGAGTGGATTAGTGCAGTCACCAACCAAGCTTGTCTTGTATAAGTAGGCCATCAACATTTTTCCTATGCATCCGTTATGCATGGCATCACCTGCGGCACTTCTTAACCAATATTGAACCTAAGAAAGCTTACTTGATGCTTCCATTTCCATAAATTCCTCAGAACAAACGGGTATCCTGCTCGCTGATCGTAAACGGGCCCTAAATTAAATTAAAATAATAATCAGATTTATAAACAAGGGATGGAAAAAAATGGCTGGCTTGGAACTATCAAAAACTCAAGAAACATTGAAGAGAATCTGAAATTATTACCTGAAATGATTAGTTAGCATGATTGCATAACACACACAGATGAACTCAAATGATGACCCTGCATGAAGTTGAAGATTACAAATTCTTGATGAAATGAGCGATTCTTGATTAAAGGAGCGAGAAAAATCAAAGTGAGAAAGATCAGCCAGAAATAGATGTTGGCTCCCGAGTATGATGACTCAGCATGAAGTTGAAGATTACGGATTCTTGATTAAAAGAGCGAGAGAAATCAAAGTTAGAAAGATCAGCCAGAAATAGATTTTGGGTCCCGGGTAAGATGACCCAGCATGAAGTTGAAGATTATGAACGTGGGAGCAAACGTAGTGAGTCAAGCAACGCACGTGGGAGGAAAGATAAGGGAATTGTTGAAGCTGACAGGGATGATCTGCCTGATCTTATTGAAAAGTGCATTGTAATCTCAAAAGAAAAGCAAGTTGGAATATCTCTGAAAGTCGCCAAAATGAAGTTCGACCCACGTCGTAAATGAGTTTTTGCGTGTATCTGGGACTTGAAAGTCAATATGCTCATTTGTATTATGTAGTAAACTCACAGTATATTGAACTTATTATCTCAGTGTTTTCATTCCTTACATGTTTAGGGTGCTCATGGTCTTGGCTAATCTGAGTCTTTAAAGGAATTGAATATGTGTCATCATCGGTTAGTTTTACTGTCTTTAGTTGGTCACTATATATGTCAAATTCATCGCTTTTCACCTGCACAACAATTTTCTCAAATTGTAATTGACCAAACACATATGAGATAAATACTATCACCAGCAACAATACGTATCCTAGTAATTGCCATCACTTCCCAACGCAACTGATAGTCAACACAGTACACTACATATTGTCAACCAAGACATAAAATATATAGGTTAATGTAAGCAACACATTAATTATACAAAATACATTAGCTCCTCCCACCGCTGCCCGTACATCACGTACATGGTTCCTCATATCTCTTTCCAGGCAACCAAATGACAATGGCCCACCAGAGATTACCTCTAAAAGTCTGCGCACATCGGCAGTAGACAAGTTTACATTAGAGAACTGTTGACTAAGTTTCTTCTTTGCTGCTGAGACCTCCTAGTACGATCGCAGAAAGTGAACTTTGCATGGTATTGCTAGTGGATTGTTATAGGCTAGTATAAATTTACTGACTGACTACATGTCTCCGTCTTTGTTTAGATAGACTCTCATCCTCGCTTGACATCCGGTTCTAACATCACTATGAGAGTCCGCTCCCCAGACCGCTCAACCATATGCTTGAACTTGTTCTGCCACTGCATGTTTTTTTTTTTTTACTTTCCTTATTACAGACAAACATTTTCCACGCATACTCTTTCTGTGCATTCATTTTGCAATTCCCAACCCGGACACTAAAGCCGGCTTGCTTCGCGTATTCATTATAGAATGAATATCCATCTTCAGCTGATCGAAATTGCTGCCCAACATGTGGTACAACGGCTGCAAGCACTTTCGAAACATATAGCGCATCATCTTTTTAGGACTCCATTTCTACGCAACCAATATGTACGTATTAGTGACTCAATCAAAATACTGAAAAGTCAAAGTAATTATTTAATACCCTACCGATCATTATCTCCTACTTTATGCAAGCCTTGAACTTTTGTCAAAGTAATTATTTAATACCCTACCAGTCATTGTCTCCTACTTTATGTAAGCCTTGAACTTTTACACTTATAGTTACAAACTAATGTCTACCCAGTTCTTAACTTATATGTCAATTTGATGCCAGAAGAATTATAAATACAGTATAACTATGCATGTCATACATACATTTAAGTTTATTGGACCAATCATTTTTGTAACTGACTTTGACGGCCTTCTTCATACAGAATTTTAATGTCTTTTTAAACACATAATACCTCAAACTATAATTTTGCCCCAGTTATTTAAAGCAGTGCGTCATGTGCTTAGTTCATTACTCACATCCTTCGCATTATGAGTATGTGGTTCTGTCATTGAGTGTGATGTTGATATTGTTTACGCCTCCTGTTTTCACCTGTGATGAGTACATGTTTGCAGCGGCAAAGCCAGAAATTTTAATTTAGGGGGCAAAAATTTTAATTGTAAAATAAAAGAAAAAGATTTTTATTTTAATTACAACAAACTCTACATATTAGATAATACTAATTCCGACCTAAATAATACATCCATGTTTAATAACATGACTTTAAACATGGACGTCTATTATATATTAGACTAGATAACTTATTTACATGGCTAAATTAATTTCAACTTATTAAAGCAATGTTTTTTTCTTCCCTTTTTTAATATCAACTAAGAAATTGATATGAATTTCAATAGTCCTGTGAGAGTTTAAGTAGTAGAAATTCAAGAATCCTACAAAAAATGTAATAATATGTCGAATATGGACAATTTTCTTGTCTTATGTTAGTTTAGATATACTATACTCTAAAATTATTATTGAATTTTTTATTAATAAAAAAGAAGAAGGACCAAAAAAGACATTTTGTAAAACTTTAGGGGGGCAACTGCCTCCCTTTGCCCAAAGTGGCTCCGCCGCTGTATGTTTGACACGAAGCTATAATGATATAATAAACATATTATTAATTCCGATCTCTAACAAAAGACAAAAATAATAGGCGAAAAATTTTATTAACTAATTACCAAAGTGATAATCCAACCTAACCATACTGAGTAGCTTTCACTAACCTATAAAGTTAATGTGATCGTTACTCATCCTATACTACCAACTTGTTGTAGGAAGTTTACTTTCATATTGATTTGATTAAAAATAAATACCAGTTTTTTTTTTTTTTAAATTAAAAGTTCATAAAACTTTTTTCCAGTTTCTATAATTAATTTTTTAAGAGGTTGCTAGTTTCATTTTAATTTGCCCTATTATTATCATTTGTGCAAACAACTCCACGTTTGCACATTCAAAAAATTAAATTATTAAAATGTACTTGTTATTCATCATTCCATTCCTACACCCCGTTGTTTAACCATGTTAACGCATTTTTTCATCTACCTGTTATTCATCATTCCACTATGTCTAACCATTTTATATCCCACGACCAATTTTTTAGGGGAATTTTCAAGTTTAATTTGTCACTTAAGTCTAAACAAAATCAAAGCATCAAGAAAAACAACAATGTAAAGCATGATTAAATGAAACTAAAACTTCAACCTTTTATCGCCCGTGTCTCAAGGTCACAAAGTAAAATAAGGAACAACAAACCATTTTATCAATCCCGTGATTCGATTCTCATTGAAGGGAGAGAAAATGAGTGGTGATATTATAAATGAGTACGTAATGTGCCAAATTAATTGGTAAATCCTGAAAAGGTTTTTAATTAACCAAATTATTATTGTAACTCAAACAAGATTTTATTACCAATTGCGAGGGGATTTTCCTTCCCTGTGTAATTCCTTAACCACTAGTTTTTATCATGAAAAAGAAAGCGATATTTCAAATTATTCTTTATGAAAAAATAATAAATATTCATATTCAAAAATAAAATAAAATAAATATTAGATCGGCACTACAAAGGCTAGGCAGACAGCAAATGGAATAAAAATGGTTAGGAAATGAAAAAAATTAATGCTCCAGTTTGTTATTTCTGTATTGCAAATGGCAATCAAGGATTCGTAGGTTAATTTGTAGTGTAGATTTTCGCCTTCATATAGAATTAGTTGCAATTTTTGTATTATTAATATGCTCTAAATTGTTTTTTACACTTCTCAAGGCATTATATTCATACAAAGGATCACGTTCATCATTAAACTATGTATTCATAAAAGGCATCAGGTTAATCATTCACCTAGTCAATTGGGTGTTACAATTCAGCAACCAAATTTTGCGCAAAATAACAAAGCAATTACATCTTCCGTCACCGTTTTTGCCTCCAGCAGATTTTTTGGCAAACTAAGTGGAGTAGTTCCAATTTGTTGTTTATCCTTTAATGCCATATAAATATTCCTTGGATTTCATGCTTTGCAAAAATGACCAAAACAAAATTAAAAAGAAAAAGAAAAAGAAAAACAACAGTCCGTCCAACTAAGCAGTGCAACAAGAAAAAAAGCAAGGGAAAAAAAGACCCTAAACCTTACCTTTAGGCTGCCCGAATTCTTACAGCATTGCTGGAGGCGTCGACGGAGCTTCTAACCCGACCGTCCGTTCACTTTCGCCGGTCCTCTTGCCTTCCGTTCGGCCGGCTACGCCCTCGGTTCAGAGGGGGCAGAGATAGAGAGGGGGTGAGAGAGAGAGAGAGAGGGCGTTGTTTGGGGCAGGAATTTAGGGTCTCCGTCGGCCGGTCGTCTGCGCCTCCGTTCGCTGGACGTACTGCTAGTCGACCGGAAGGTGGGGGCTGGAGAGAGGGGGGAAGGGTGGGTGAAATTTTGGGATTTGGGGCTCTGGACGTGCTCAACAGAAATTCTGAATTTTGATATTTTTTTTTAAACCCATTCATCTGGCCACACGGGCATAAAGGAGTTAAATGTTTCAACACCCACTCAATTTAGACTATCGTCTTCATTTACTCATTGAACTTTAAAATGTCGAAATTTACCCGTTGAACTTTATAAAGTATTGTCCGTTACTCACTTGTTAACCTTCCGTTATAATCTTTGAATTGAATTACTTATGCAGCAGACGGAATGCATTTGTGGCATAAAACGGCTGTTAACTTGGCCATGTAACATGCCATTTAACCAATAAAATTGTGATAAAAGAAACAACTAATATTGAGCTCGGGTGCAGATGTCCCGTTAACCTTTCAAAATCGCTCTTGTTCATGACTGTAAAACCAGGATTTCAACTTAAAATAGGTAAAGAAATTAGAACATGATTTTCCGGCAAGGTTAACGGGGCCTTTTTCTTACTCTTTTTTTTTCCTTTTCTAAAAAAATAATTCCCAAGTTCTTGTTCTTATAGTCTCCCCCCTCTTGATTTCTACAGCATTCAACATACATTGAAAAACATATCTCCCCTCTCTACAAAAATATATGGTTTCTCTATCTATACTCTACATTGGACTTTGTACATATTTCCACCTCCGTATCCATTTAACCACCTCAATGACAGCTACGGCGGCGGCAGCCATAAACTAACCCAATTTGTTTAACCTGAAACCTAATCTTTTTCCCAAGAAGGTCATGTCCGGCGATTGAGCAGAAGATTGAATCCTCATGAGTTTTGTTGATTGTTTTTTCAAAGAAATCACGTTTTTACAAGGGAAGTTTTATGAATGAAGGATAGTTGTATTACTACATTTGTTCACAATTTTGCTTGCTGAGCCGTCTCAATCCGTTGCAAGGATATTGAATAGCAGCTAAAGGTTAGTCAATTTTAAATGGGTTTCTAGAAGTGGTCGGGTTTGATTATCTTCGGGATGAGTTTGATTAAATGCCAGGTAAGGATTTCTTAGTTGACATATCTAACTGGTAGGACATGCCACGTATGTTTTCCGTTAGCCACAATAGTAATTCCATCCAAAGATTATAACTAAAAGTTAATGAGTGAGTAACAGACTATACTTTATAAAGTTCAGTGAGTGAATTTTGACATTTTAAAGTTTGATAGGTAAATAAAGACAGGAGCCTAAGTTGAATGGGTGATAAAACATTTAACTCGGCATAAAGTGGTGTAACCCGTGAGAATACGGTGGGTGAACAAAACGGATGCACTGACTTACTATTCACCGGCAAATATTAAGTGGGGAACATTGCAAAAATTCAAGTTAATAACCCAAAAAAGGGGCAAAAAAACTATTTGTATGTGTAAAGTGGCATATGTGATAGAGATCTGTCAAAAATATCCAAGTGCTTTCAGTCTAATGATAATGGTGGGTGCAAGCGGTAGATAATCAAGACTATGTCACGTGTATTATTGATATAAGTTTTTGTTTAATTTGCTACACTTAGCATTACTCCTAAGATGGTTACTATCGTTCGAAAGAAAATTAGTTTCCAATCACACACTTATTGATTGAAATAATCTTGTACGTAAATTTATAAATTTTCCTTACTTTTGAATCGAAAACACACATTCTGCCAAAGTTAAAAAGTGATTTTGGGGACGAGTTATGCTATTTGTTACAACAAAAAAAAAAAAAGACAAAACGTTTGGCAAACAGTAGCAATTTTACCACCTCATCTTTAGGCTAATTCCTCCTTGAGCACAAACTGCATACGGGTAAGATGTTGAAAGAGCACGCGATAAGAAAATGCATATAAGGATCATTGGAGCCACATTCTATGGTGTCCAATAGATTATATGGTAGGCTCCAATTGGATGGTACCATAGAAGAACTAGATCATTAGAAGTATTATTGTTCAAAGTTTATAAATACATTAGTGCAAGTGCAATCACGTTTGCAATAGTATTTTGTGTACTTGCTTGGTACCTCTATTCTCTAGATGATTTCATTTTCCACAAGTTGGTCGTAAACTTCCAAAACGTTCATTTCTTGAAGTCAAAGACACTTTTACAAGGAAATCTTCTAAATTGACTATCAAGGTTCAAGTGTATTGTTTGACAACAAAATTCATAATTAGAAAGCAATCTCGTCCCAACATATAAAAGAGTCCTACTAATTAATTAAATTAATATATTAAATATGAGTAAAAAAATATTATATAAACAAAGAGAACACTTCATCATGGATATCTCATATTAAGTTAAAATGTGTAAAGAGCGATGAATTCCAATGGACTAACGCGTAATTTGAGAAACTTTATTTGAAAATAAAATGGAGTTGAAATTATTAGTATTTTTAAAACCACTACGCATATTCTAACAAGCACAGACTACGGCACATGCACGTGTCAATATGGAATTCATTCTATCTGTTCCATTTCCAAACAAAAATTTCCCTTCTATAAGGAACTAACATAGCACCAAGTATGAATTGTGTTAAGAAAACATAAAGATGGAGTGAAATTGCCAAGAATTCATGGTAGTGACCAATTATATAAGGGTATCCAAAAGAAGGGACACTTTGCGCCAAAGGTAGGGTGATAACTTATGGCTCATTTGGATACTCATGATAATTTTTTAAAATTATTTTTCAAATTTTAGGCACAGAAATTGACCTAATTTTATGAATGATAACTAACCGAGAAGTTATATTCCAATTAGGTTTTATCATGTGTCTGAATTTTAAAATACAATATCAATTATTTAAGATATATCGGAAGGGGCCATCATTCAGTTAGTGATAGGTAAAATCCCTAATAGTATGTATGCGCACTATTCACAGGTGGGGATGTACATAAGCAAACAAAATAGAAACATGTCAGGAAGTTCATCTCACGACTGGAACATAAAGATGGCAGGGTAAGGAGCTTCTTTGGTCCCTCGGCAATTGTTTTTCCTTTTTAGGCGTGACTCACAAGCAGCCTATTTTGGAGTCACTTAAATTGTAATTACACGTCTTTTTTCCCCAAATTGAAAACTTCATACATTGATGGCTCAAAGTATTGCTTGACATCAAAGCTTCCATGAGTAGAGAGCTTCATACCAAATACTACCATAAACATTAGATATCTTAACTAGATAGTAAGCCACTTCATTAGCTTGATGACGTCAATCAAATAACAATTGCAACTTTGTTGAAGCAATTTTTGGCAATCGTTATCAAGGAGCCCAAACGTTGAAATATTTTTGAAGCATGAGTGAATTGTATCAACTACACTCTTAGAATCCAACTCAACAATGACATCATGTAATTCCGTAAAATAGAGCAAGATAATTGATTCTCGCAAACCCAGTAATTAAGCTTCCTTTGCCTCAAGGTCACCAAGAATTATTAGTGTGACTCTGTACAACCCTATATCCACATCCCAATTGGAATTGTTGACATGAGTGTTTGCTCTGACTGCATTCCATCCGTTAAAATATAAAGTGCAGTGGTTGAGAGTCTTGTTCCACAGCCTGAAGGTGTCTGGATATGGTACCAGGACCTACATATGATATTGGTATTGGTTTCATGGGAAAAACACTTTCATGCTCTTTATCAATGTAAATGGTGAAAAATTTAAGTAAATGTAATTAAAGTATGTTAAAGTTTGAAAACATTTACAAAAATATACATGTTTTTAACTATTATTTATTTTCTCCCATTATATATATGACATAATTATTGAGACAATTGTGTGGCCTCACATATAGAGAGTCCACTGTGTATAGGTTTTTATAATAATCTCCTAGCCACCCACATGTATATATGATGATATACATATGGCGAGAGTTCATTTTTGATTTATTTCCTTTGAGCGAAATATACAAATATATCAATATTTACAGCAATTTTTCCTCCTACAGTTGGTGGTAAATTTTGGATGCAATTTTGTTAATGCTCCCGTTTTGGAAAAAAAGAGAGAACAAGCCTGCAGGGCCGTTTTGGAGTGTCCGTTTTTTTCAGAAAATTCCTTATGGAAGACTCGTATTTTTCTACCTTTCCAAACGTCAGACGTGTGCTCTTCCGATCTAAGAGGACAAAAGCCAATGTGAAACACCCGGACAGAATCTTCATTTACAGTTGTCTTTGTTTTCGGCAGCGCAACGCCGCGGCACCTCCGGCAAACCGTCGCCGTTGTACTGCTTTTACCCTTCGCTTCTATTATTTCTGAGATCGAAGACCTAACACGTCTGATCTCTCCCGTCTGCAATTGAACTGTAGCTGCAAATGAGCACAAATTTCTCCTGTATTCTTTCCTTCCCCCATTATAGATTTGAATCGGCCACAATTTCTCCTGTATTCGCGGCTTGGTGTCAAATGATAGTTTTAATCAAGCTATAGAGCTCTTCTGTCCGATGCATACCTTTTCTCTTGAAGTCTTGCTCGTGGAATTTGGAATTTGAGTTGGGTTTGAAGATTCAACCTGTGCTGCCTTTATTCACTGTAATCGGATTACAGAAGACTCAAAATCGAATTTCCGTACCCAGTTTCCACCACGGCAACTCCACAGCATGGCCCTTTGAGTGAGAACAATTCGAAGGTTCTCTGGTATGTGTCCTCCTGAAGTTGCTGCTTTCGCTCGCAACATTGCCGTTATGGTCAGAGTTCAAGGCCCTGTAAGCCCCTTTACACCTTAAGTTTGATTCCCCACCTCCCCCCCTCAAAATATAATTAGTGATAGATTTGTGATCTGTTCTAGCTTAGTTTCTCAATTTTTGCCTGTGAGTCATATTCCGAACATGTATGGGTTGGTTGGAGTATTATTTGATACCTTGCAGTCAGTGGTTGCATGAAGATAAACAGGCTTTTATGTTTTTATTGACAAGCGTCTGGAACACTTCTTTCTGGTTTTAATTTGAAGACCTATATAGGCAGCAGCAATACCATCCAAATCTTGACATTTCCTTCTGTGATTGAGCCATTTTATCACAACAATATTGGCTAAACACAGCAAAGGTTGGATTCTTTTGACATATTTGCATAAAATGACTTTTACATATTTATTTGTTTTAGAGTTAGGAGACTTCTATTATTCAGTTCTGCTTATGTTTTGCAACTTCTTTGTTGCAGGACAAACCTCAACTGGTACCTGGGAATTTGTTTAGTTGCTAGCCTCTCATAACCGCGCCATTCAGTCACAGGTAATCTGACCTTGTCATTTTTTTGATATTTTAAGATAAGATTTCTCTGTTACTAAGTTTTATTATTCTTCAAGAGATGCGTTTCCTTTTGAGTTTACCTTCTTATCCTATCTTGAAGTTTTGGTTCTGTGATCAGTTAATATTTGGCTTTTAAGTGTGGCGTATAAGTATATATACCATATCAAAGCAATAAGTGAGATCGTCCTATATTCTGTGAGCTTCATTAGCTAGCAATAATAGGTCGTTGCCTTTTTAAATTCTATGTCATTAGCGTAACAAACCCCTACTCCCCCCCCCCCCCGGCAGGCCAAAATTTGATATGCCTTTTCTGCCAATTTTTTCTTTTTTAATAATTTTTAGATTTTCTTGATTATGTAGATTGTGTCTGGCCGGCAACCAGCTCTGACCTTGAAGAAGACATTTGATCGAATTACTAAAGGTAATTATAACCTTAATTGTTAGTTGAAACTTTTGTGTTTGACGGACTCCAGTGGAATTGATTGTCACTGCTTAATTGTAGTAAAGACGGTGTTATTGGAATGAGAATCGCTGCAACTGCAATGGGACGTATAGCTGGCGGTATAGCAGCTTTGGCTCGAAGGAGCTGAACTGATCTTCTTTATCTTGTCCATATGAAGCAAACTCATGTTATAAAAAAATGAGTTGTGTACCAATTGATTTACAAGTGAGATATTTAAATTATTTGTATATTTATGATTCAGCTCGTGTATTGCACTTTTATGAAGACATATAGAAGAATTTTTCGTTGATAAACTGTATGAATGGTACTTCACTTACCAATGAACATGCAGATTATTTAGCTTCTAGTAGTCAACTGATTTTCTTCCCTATTATTTCCTCTTTTTGGCAATCAGTTTGTAGCCTGATATTGATACCCCTGGCATTTTGGCTTATGTTAATTTTTAATTGGTTTGCTTTGTAAATTATCATTTCCCTTGTGTTTGATTGGCTAATATCTGAAATGGTGATTTTGGGATAAGTTTCCAAGAGTTCAAGAAAAGGTTGCTTGAACCTAGTGTTGTGGATCATCTTGTTGTTTCAAGCAAATCAGTTAGAAAAGTTAATCCGAAGAGCTCGCCACCCGGCAATAGTCAAATTAATCGTGATACAATTCAAGGCCCTACATATGGGTGACACCAATGACTGCAGAAGCTATTATAAATGCTGTGTACGCAGGAGGTGTGTTCCTTCACAGATCATTATAAATTGCTTCATCCAGAATTTTCTTTATATTATATGCACGAAGAAATTGTAATAAAAATCTCTAAAAACTTCTTGTACAAATTGATACTTATTTTGTATGCTTTATTAGCATATCGAACTTTTATAAAGATAATGAATTGATACCTGAATTTAAAGATATATTTAGTAGAAAATTATTCTCGTTCATCACACGAGTGCTATACTAGTTTTGTTCTCAACTTTAATTTTGCCATTTGTGGCTTTAGCGTGTGCTCTAGGCGTTGCAAAATCATAGTGCAACCACCAAAATTATATATATATATATATATTTGTTGGGGGGTGGGAGGAGGGGATGTTGTAGGTGAGGAAGGATGTCTATTTGGCTGTAATAAAATTGAACCTAGCTGGAAACAATAGTAGAAATTAAAATATCCATTTTAACAGATTATTATTATCGGAAAATGAATAGATTTGCCAATGTTTGAAGGATGAAAAAGACGATGAGTCAATATTTAGCATAATTTCCTCTTTTTAATTTTAAAAATTTTGCGTGCAAACTTTCTTACGAAACCTTTGTCTCACAAAGATAGTCCAGTATTACTTTTTCGGCCGTCCTAAAAAGATAGTCCAGTTACCATATTGAGCATGTATTTAATGTTTCATTTTCATATGTGCCCCTAATTAATTATTGTTATTCAACTATCTATACATTGAAAATCTTTTAAATAATTAATGAGACATAAGACATAAGGATATGTATGGAAAACTAGAGTAAAATTTAATGTTTCAACGATATTAACTATTGTTTCTTAATCCACGTAAGATTATCTATTGAACTATCTCTGTGAGACGGAAAGAGAATATATCAAGGGAAAATCAAACGTTTTGTGCAGACTTTCTTATCATGTATATCAAGGAAATTAAACATTTTTGCACAGAACTGAAACAAGTGTGCAAAACAAAAGTGACAGACTAGTTAAATGTTACTAAAGATAATTTGTACACCATGCTGAGGTTGCAAGGTCATAAAGTGCATTGGAGCATGAACATAAGATGGGGAAATTACAAAAGAATATTGTTGGATGATCATGGCCAGTACAACTTTAGACTCCACAATAGCCAAGTTTTGGCCAACACATATTCTGGTGCCTAATCCGAAGGGGAAAAATGATGCCAAATGCTTCCGAGGTTCAGCAAATCTCAGCGGATTGAATTCATTTGAATCCTCTCCCCATATCTCGGGGTCGTGATGTACACCGGTTGTCACTAGAAATAACTCTGTATTACCAGGAATGTCAAGACTTCCCAACTTAACATTCTTAGACGTTCGCCTCAACTGTGACACTACTGGAGGGTAGAGCCTAAGAGTTTCGTTGATTATCATGCTTATCTGTCATTGAAACACAAAATCCTTAATCAAATGAGAGAAGAAAGTGTCAAAACATTGCAATGAGAGTTAAGAAACCTACGAGTTTGAGGTCAGTGAGATTTTCAGCGGTCAGAAATCCTTTGTCTCCAAAAGCGTTGAGGACTTCTTCTCGTGCTCGGCTCTGCCATTCTTGATGAGTTGCTAAAAGGAGAAAGGCCCAAGTCAGTAGATTTGCAGTTGTTTCCTTTCCTGCAAAGTAAAATGTTTTGCATTCATCTACAATCTCCTCTGCTCCAAGGCTTTCCTCTTTTCCATCCTCAGACTTATACGGGGACATCAACAGGGTCAGTAAAGCCTTTGGGTTTTCTCTACTTCTGCTGTTATTCTCAATCATTTTTCTTATTGATTCTCGAATTTCCTTCTCTAAACTCCATCTCATTTTATTTTTATTGGTAGGCAGAAACCTGCATTCACTTCAACAGTCAGGAATAGAAAATCCATAATTGACAAAATATAAGAACTCCACAAGGATCAAAAAGTGACCTGAATCCGGGGAAGTATACACTTCTTAGTGCCTCCAAAGCAAGGCTGGCTTGCTTTTCTTGTAATTCGAAAATACGTCTCCCTTCCTCAAAACTGCTACCAAAAGCGGTTCGGGATATCATATCTGCGGATAGTTTATGGAGTTCTTTGTGCACATCCACCTCAAATTCACTTCTATCTCTTCTCTCTTGCTCCCATTGGTACAGCATTGATTCAGTACTGGCCACCAGTTCCGGAACCCAACCCTGTCAACACCCGCAAACATTTTTTTGGAGCTTAAAATCTGAGCATGGTAGCAGCAAATAGGGACTACACGACGCTCTTCCGATCTTAACTCTTTCCATGTTAAAAGCCTGGCTCGTGATCTTCCGATGGACGGCCCATTTCTCACCATCAAGCCCAACAAGCCCACCACCAAGAAGAATCTTCGCGGAAGGGTTGTGCTCAACCTTCCCGTAAAGCCCACTGGAATTGACCAAAATTTCCTTGATTAGATCCGGGTCCGCTACAGCCAACCTGGGTCGGGACCCGAACCAGTAGAGAAAAGTCTTCCCGTACAGCATTGACCAGTTGTAGTAATGCGGGATCACCCGGTGAAGTATATCGTGTGTGGTTTGGGAGATCGGGATCGACTGTGCTTTGGCGATCATCCGCCTTCGGATCTGAGCCCCGTTGCCGAAGATCGGACGGTAGTTAGGCCCTTTTATGCCTTGCTTTCTGAAGTGGCTTTGGATTCTCAAAGGGACCCATAGGATTTTGTAAATTAAATTAGCGATGCAACTGAATGGAAAACAGAGCAAAATAAGCAAGAGATTCTGCATATTCTCAGAGTTTGCAGCACAGAGAAAGAGAGAGATTTGTGTGGAGAAAGGGTGTGAGAGAGGATAAAATGACTAGCGCTGACTTTCACAAGCTTTACGAAGACAAGTAGTATTATTATAAATTAATGTTATTATTATTGTTCTTATTTTTTATCACTTTACAGAATCTGACCGTGTGTTTTGAGAGGAGGTAAAGATGACTACATGAAGTGATTGGAAGGAAAAAATGATTTAAAGAGGATTAAAAGATCAGTTGGAGAAGCTGAGCATCGAGGATGAAACTTTAAATAGACAAATATTCTTTTTAAGACCAAGCAAGGGAGAGACATCTCCTTACTATTAGTGATAATTTACCTTTTTACATGGAAGATTAAGGACACAAGTATATTTCCTTGTAATGATCATACTCTCAGTTGGGGTCACTTTCATGTTTTAAAGAGTACCATTTCGACATCGAGTCTTTTTCAATGGAACAGGACAACGTTCACGCTAGTTTTTAAGCAGGTTTCTAAGTTTGGCCAAACATGCGTGCACTTGGTTTAAATATTCAACAAGCTAACTTATTAATTGAAGAAATTTCAAACCAGTGTCACATTAGACAATTTAAGGCTGGACTTATGACTCTTTGAGCTAAGATTATGCTACCATTCATGACTTGTGTTCACTTTCTTGAAAATCGACAACTAATAATATACTTGTCTTATTTGGAAAATAATAATAGTTGTAAATTTTAATCAATGATTAGATTATAGTTGCATGCTTAACATATTAAGGCCTTGTTTGATCCTCTTTAAATTTTCTCTTTATAAATTCACCTACCATGATTTAAATATTGATTTGACAACAACTCAACAATCACCATATATTTCAAACTTCAATTAAATCTCCATCACTCATTTCAACTCTTTATAAATTCACTTTATAAATTAAAAATTTAAACAGCTTCAAACAAGCCCTAAAGTTGAAATAGAAATACATAACTGAATGAGAATTTTTTAACGCATACCATCTCAAATAGGTATATATATGCACGTCATGTGATCAAAATGTAGTTGCCTAAGTGAAAACTTTAGGATAAGAAACAAATGCCTTTATTTGTAACATGTCAAAATCATCATACATATTACTTTGTTACAAGCCTAGGACACCAAAATAAAAATAAAAAATTCTCCAAATATGTGGAGGAAGAAGAAGAAGAATAATAATAATAATAATAATAATAATAATAATAATAATAAGGTGCATTAAATAAGGTGGGGTACATTCCTACGTGGATAAACAGTAAAGGTACATAATAATAATAATTATAAGGTGCATTAAATAAGGTGGGGTTCGTTCCTACGTGGATAAACAGTAAAGGTGATAATACAACCAGACTTGACTGCTCGCTACTGACCGGCATCATCAACTGGCCCCCGCTACTTTCTCATTATCGGCTTTGGCCCCCAGCCCCCCCAACCAAACTCTGCGTATGGGGTGGGGTCTTTCATAGCAGAATTAGTATTGGAGATTTTGGGATTTTTCCCCTCAGAAACTCAAATAGTATGTTAAAAAAAGGGGTAAAAACTTATTTTCAGGGAATAAATGGCCCCTTAATTACTCTTTTCTCTGACTTACATTCTTCTTCTAATTTAATAAAATATCACTACTTGTCTAATTTATATTTTTATCTCATTTTTTCTCTACACATTATTTAAAAATAAGTTTTTTCTCTTGATTTTTCTCCCTTGACTTTTTCCCTAATATTAATCTTGTTCTTATAAGCCAAAAAAATAAAACTAAATCCACTTTCCCAATCAATTCTCTTATCAGAGATTTACGCCAAAAAAATAAAACTAAATCCACTTTCCCAATCAATTCTCTTATCAGAGATTTTTGAACTTGTTTGCAAAGTGTTTGGCAACTTAAAATATATTTTAATTATAATTTATCACATGATATAATTTCATTAATTTCACTCTTTTTAAAAAGTCAAAAAGTAAAAGTCATACAGCAATTTTGTACTTTTTACAAAAACCAACAAATAAAATAATGACACGTAACATATTATAATCTAAATTATAATCTAAAGAGTTGCCAAACACTTTGTTAATCTTTATTCAGAGTTTTTTTACTATTATTTTTTTAATAAACACAAACCAAATAGTTTATTTTATTACATTGTTCTACAGAATCTACACGGCTTATAATAAAGCTATGCCCGATTTCCCGTTAGACAAATATTTATAAATAGGATGATTTATTAATAAATTTAAATTTTAAATTTTGTATCATAGTCCAGCCAAATACATGATTAATATGTAAAAACTTAAGTTCCATATAAAAGGTAGTTTAATGATGTGTCGCAATATGTGCAAAATTTGAAATTATTTATATGGTTTGCACTATCAACAAACTTACATCTGAAGTTGCCTAATAAAATGATGTATCAATTTATAAATTAATTTGGTCTATAATTACTTACCAAATATGCCATCAACAGAATTCCCGTTGATTGCAGGACAAATATATGTCCAATTTGACTGCGGAACACTACTAAAAATTGAGAAGCAAAGCGTCGGAATTTCCATATAAGCTGCTGCGTTTTAGCAACTAATCTAATCCACCAAGGTAATAAAAACTGCAACAGTGCTAAAAATATTCACACCTTTTAACACCCCCAGTTGTAACAAGTAAACCTAATACTTGACAATGAGCTAAGATAATGAACTCATCTCTTGGTCGTTCATGATCGGCAATCCGTTATAGCAAAGAAGGCTTCCTATCAGAAGGATCGTCCCAAGTGTCTCTGGTCGAGTCCACCCCACCAAATGGAGTAGTTGATATGTCGAGGCCAGTGCCAATTGAGGTCAAGAAGGCCGAGAACCCCCCAGAGACCGGTTCATGACCGCCACCCATTCCTAGGCCAAGAAAATCAAGAGTGGTTAGGTGGTTGTTGAAGAGTGTTGATTGCCCTAACATCAAGTTGTTCAACTCGGGAGGACTACTCGACGGATGCCCGAGGCCAAGGCCGGATGCCAATGAATTGTTTTCAAGCTTCACTTGATTGTTCCAAAGTGATGGAGTGCGGGTAATAATAGAAGCCGTGGTGGGGGTATTGTCAAGCGGCTCAAAAGAAGATGGCATTGCCAATCCGAGGCCACGGAGAAACGAGGACTTGGACGAGGTTGCACCAATCTGAGCAGCTTTCTGAAGCAATGCGGTTGCTGATAATGCTGCTTGTGAAGTTGATGCGTAATGCCGCTGGTGATCATGTGATGACGGCGGGAATAAAGCTGATGAACCATTTGACAAATAGAAAGACGGTGAAAGGGAGAGCGACATAGGATCAATGGGGATGGCCATACCCTCCGATCCTGGCCCCGCTATAGCACATAGAAGGTCTGAGTAACTCGATGGCTGCCTCGACTGAGATACTTCTGCCGAAGTTGACACAGCGGCAAATACTCCATCACCGGTCCGAATTGTACCACTTGAGGTTGCCAAGCCACAGGCCACTACAGTCGAGGTCGCAACTGTGGCTGAGGCAGTGGCAACCGGAGCAGGTAAAGCTGCTGGTGGTGGTGGCTGCGGTTGAGAGTGGGTGGTTGGATTTTCTGGCAATTCTGCTGCCACCAAATAAACGAGGAGAAAAGGAGAGGGAAATGAGCTTTAAAAAAGAAGAGCTTTTAGATTCCGAACCCCAATATGCAACAACTTTGAACTCAAAAAAGACCTTATAAATTTCAATAAAAAGCAGATTCATTAATCATCACTCCTCAACCCCTTTTTTTCCTCAAACGCAATGCATCGTCACCTTTAGGCTTTAAGAACCTCTCTTTGATCCATAAGCTAATCTTTTCTATCCTCTCACTAAACAACACATTTATCTACAAATTCAAGTCACATTATATAGCACAAATTCACGTAAAACAAGAACACTAATAAACAAAACTACGTTAATCCCATTAAACAAATCTCTCCTGCTCGTGCATCCCATGAACGAACACGTGATTTTAACATTAATACAGCAATAAACAAAATCCTTGTTTTAGCATGTATAATGTGGACAAAATATTACCTGGACTTTGAATGGAGAGAACCGGGGATAGTACCCCAGTGGACGGCGTGAGAGGTGGTGGCGGAGACCGGGATTCCGGCGGAGACGGCTGCGGTGGAGGAGGAGGAGCCGGCGGCTTAACTACATCAACCTTCAATTCTCCTGGTTGAGATCGAGCACTCTCTTGTGCCAGAGCATCGCAAAACGCTCTGTGCGTAATGAAACTATCCCTCCTGATAATTTAAAAGGATATGAAATATTAATCCACCAATTAATTAATTAAACTAAACTGAATGAATGTAATTAGTTCTTGGAAGGAATAATTTTTTGTTTACCGAGAAAATAAGGTGCCACAATCACAGCGATACTCTCTGGTGCCGCAAGTTTTCATGTGGGCTTTCCAATCAGAATGAACGGCGTATTTCTTGGAACAGCGTTCACATTTGTACTTCTTCTCGCCGTGTTTCCGGCAGAAATGCTTCTTGATTCCGGTGAGATCACCGAGGGCTCTTGAAGGGTCGTGGTGAATGCAAGATAGGCTCTGGGCATACATAAACACGTTTTTTCACTTCTTTGCCTGTTCTTTGCCGGAGTTTCCAAGGCAAGTTGTGGCCCCGCCTGTGGAGTTGCAAATTCTGGTCCCTTTGGAATCCTTTGTTGCAGATCTCACATACAAATCTGTTGGTTGCCAACAGAGTTTTTGGGAGATAGAGCTATCACTTCTGCTTCTGGATCTGAACAACACCAAGGGGGGGACCATTAAAATTTAGATACTATTTCAGACTTTTGAACTGGGTTTAGAGAAAAATATTTGTTTTGATTACCGGGCATTCCAGGAAGACTCCTCCTTTTCTTTATGGGCATATCCATTACTGGTTCATCAGCTGGTTTTTGAATTTCAGAAGTCGAAACAGTGATTTCTGCGGACGCTGATGAGCCTTTGGTAGGAGATGAACTATTAATTTGACTTCCAATCATTGTTTCTTGCACAAAACTCTAGCTTTTCCTCAAGTAATAAAATGCCAGAAAAAGGTGAGATTTTCACATATCACCATTCACCGCTCCATAACTTCAACTGTTCAAAAAAATTAAGAAAATCTGCTTACGACGCTCTTCCGATCTCGGAAATTGTTGTTTTCTCCTCAAAAATGAAAAATGGAAGAAAAGAAACTAAAAATCCTTGAAAATCATAAACGAAAAAGGCCTTCCTTGATTTAAGCAAAATGGGAACGCCGTGGCAACTCAGTAGCCCACTGCCCACACAGCCACAAGCAGCAACCCATGTTCCTAAACGACGGCGCTTTCTTTTGATTTTTTGCTGGAGAGAGTGAGAAACAACAAAAAGGTAGATTTTGAACTGAGTTTACAGAATAAAGTAATATATAAAGCAGAGACTAAACAATGCGTTTTCTGAAAGCGGCAGCAGATAATAATCATAGTTAACGTTAATCGTGGTTTATTAGTATATATAAGCCTTCAGTTCGGAGCTCCTTCAATTCGAAGATTTTTGTGGTTTGAATCCGACCGTCCACGTGGCTCTTCTGCTATTATGCGACACCTGTCGGAGGAACTCCCTGCTGTGGTGTTCTTTTTATTGTCGTTTATTGAGCGCTCTTTGGAATTTGAACCTGCAATATCATTTTTTTAATTACCAACTATTTATATACATATGGACATATTTTATAAAATTTGAGTTATAATAATTGGAGCTATAACATAGTTGTGAATTTAAGAAATTTATAGTTTAAAATACTATGTTGATTGATGTTTATCTCAAATTTGTTTATAACTTTGTTTGGTAACCAATTATAAATTAGTGGATTTATAAATAGATTTAAAATTTAAATTTTATATAAATATCGATATTTGATTGTGTCATATGAAAGTAATGATTAAAATGATGTAAGAGTTCAAGTCAAATCAAATATGTGATTAAATGCGGTGTTACTATGTATCTAAAAGTTGAAATTTAAATTAGTTGATATATTTGAGTTGTTTTTAATTTGTAGCCAAATATTGTGAATAATAATAATAATAATGCACATACTTGCATTGATTAGAAGGTTATAAAAGTATTGATTCACAATATTTTTAATGAAGCTTAGACTTTGCTATCTAAATGTTTTTGAATCAGACTATGGTATATTAACACGTGAATTTGATGTGTTGAAAAGTTGCATAAAACTTGGTATGTAATGACTTTAATGACTTTATTTTAGTGAAATTACTAGAGTTTTTCATATTGTCAATATGATTTTGCTTGTATTTTTTCCTTAAATGTTTTTTTAATATTTACAAATTACAATCAACAATTTTATTATGTTTTTAAGATCACTGTTTCTTCTTATTGTCAAATATAATTGCGGCACTAAATACAATGAAGTTTCCCCATTTTGTGGTTTTTTTTTTTTTTTTTTGGTTGGGGGTTGAGGGGGGGGGGTTTAATTTTAAAATAAGCTCAAAAAATTTATATTATTTTTTATTTAAAAAAATAATTG
>CAVNYN010235042.1:47905-58534 GCA_963692815.1 Nyctanthes arbor-tristis
CCCCCCCCCCCCCCCCCCCCCCCCCCCTGGGGGTTGAGGGGGGGGGGTTTACTTTTAACATAAGCTCAATAAATTTCTCTTCTTTTTTATTTAAAAAAATAATTGCCCAAAAATATTTAACAAAAGTATCTCCAGTGGTCTATGTGTTGTAGAAAAATGTTGTCATATTATCAAAATACAGAATGTTTTTAAAGATTCATCTCTAGTCGTTAATTTCCAAATTCCTACACTTCGTCTAGGCTTTCTAGATGTAGATAAACTTTTAATAATATTGGCAACCAACTAAAATTTTAAAAGTAAATATATTGCAAATTAGAGATAAAATTGGTTGTCTATAAAATAAAATTACAGAGAACGCCACCGCGGCTTCCAAAGACGTAGAACATACAATTTACACAGGATTGACTCGGACGAAACACAGACGACTTTTGTCATCATGGTGGTGTTTTTGTAATTTTCCAGAAAATAATGTCTGACTTGGTAACTTCTGAAGTTGGTCGACAGTCGACGCAGTGGTCAGGGTTGTATTTTATTTTGTTGACCATCTGACAGGCGTACATTGTACACGCGCGAATTTTCCTTTTTCCCTTTTTTTAAGGGTAATTTTCATCTAACGCCTGCCCGCCAGACTTCTGGCATTAGAATGAAACTCGAGCACATGTGAATTTTTAAAAGTATGCAAATTCATTTTTGGTATTAGGCGCAAAACATTTTGGGCAATGATTATTGGAAGCCATAGGCTTTGATTGGTAACCATTTATAATTTGCCTCGATGTATCAATCAGTTTAAATTTTAAAATTTAAACGCATGACAACATATTATTATATCACTTCTTTGATGTGATGTAAGTTTTTACATTATTCTAATTATTAACTCCACATGACACGATTACATTACGTAACATATACAAAATTTGAATTTTAAATCTATTTAAAAACAACTCCATTTTTAAATCTTTACCAAACATAGTGTATGTTATAACTTAGGAGAAATTCTAGGGAGATATGAAAATGAAGCATTCTTATGAGACACACTTGTATTAGATGATGAAAAAGTATAAATATAATCATCATGGAATGAATATGTACCACATGAAAATATCACATAATAATATCCCTTTTTCATGTCCTCATAAAATTGCTTATAACTTAGTTATCTTCATATAATGATGATGATGATGATGATGATAATAATAGATGGAGCTCCGGAAATACAGAAACAGAGTTCCTATGTTGATGGTTGCATAAAAAGATTGGGGAAAATATCAATTCTAAATGTTGATGTTTAATGACACACATTTTATGCATCATCATCCATCAATGGACACCATTTTATGGAATCCACTACATACGTAGTAGGTGTCTATTGGACACAATGAGGGTGAATAGTGTCCATTAAACACTATAGAAGGACTACATTTTGATCTCGTCTTAAAAGAGAAGCATTGACAACCTTAGCATTTTGTAAATGTTGCAATATGTCAAACAATAGTAGGAGACGATGGGTTTTTGAATTGAAACACACAAAGATTTCTTTTAGGGATAAACTTGACAAACATTTCAAAGAATCAGAAAAGAAAAGCAAAAAAGACTAAAACTGAGGTGGTGGTGGTGGTGGTAGTAGCAATAATAATAATAATAATAATACAACATTTGTTTGATTGTAGAATAAGAGGCAAATACAACTGATTTCTAATAAGCCAAATCGAGTTACCATTTAGAGCTTGAAAACCAATAGAAAAGATGTACACACTGAAAATGATCATTAATATGATGATTGTAGTACGTGTAGTATAATATCTATTACGGTAATTTCACAAAAAGTCCACAATATTTACAAAAAGTAACAATTTCCTCTCTAACCTTTTGTTCAAGCATATAGGTATCTAACCTTTGAAAAATATACAAAAGTCCCTACATAATATTTTTTTGTTAATTTTCATTGTTCACTTTTCTATAAAGACAATTTTACCCTTTATTTAAATTAGAAAATAAGAACACACAAATTTTAAAAATTTATTTTGATATCTATGATGTTTTCTCTTTCATATACTTATACATATTCATCTGCATATCATTTTTTAGTCTATTCACTTACCTCAAACTATATATGCATAGTGATGAATATATTATTTTTTTCATTCACTTAACTAACATCACCACCACCACCACTAATGTCACAGCCACTTTAGACATTAAACTCTCTGAAATTTAAATCTAAATAAGCAATGAGATTGATATTTAAGTCAAAAAAATTGAAACGATTAAAAATATATGAATTTTTCTTAGAAAAATTGAAAATTTGAATTATTAGTAAAAAAAACTGAGATTTTTTTATCTTTTTTTCCGCTACAACCTCTCTCATTCCAAAATTTGCATTTACATATAGCTAAAAATGAAAGGTAAATCCCTTTTTAATTACAGTTAAAAACAACTTAAATAGAAGTCATATGCTTCCCCCTGTAAGAAAAAGGCGAGGGAAAACAATAATATATTGATCAATGTGTATGTATAGTTTGTGTTAAGTGAACAGGAAAATTATATACAAATAAATATATATAAGTATGTGAAAAAAACGACAGATAGATCAAAATTTATTTTTTATTTCTTATTTAAATAAAAAGTAAAATTGTCTTTACAGAAAAAGTGAACAATGAAAATTGACAAAACATAGAAACTTTTTGTGCATATTTTTAAAAGGTTGGGGACCTACATGATTAAAAAAAAAAGTTATTGATAAAATTATTACTTTTCTAAAGGTTGAGGACCTTTTGTGAAATTTTTCCATTAACTTTAAAATCAAGGTTAGCACAAGGAGACGTCCTTATTTGAATAACTTCATTTCTTTTTTTCACCGTCCATAACTAGGATCAACATAGATATGATCATATAAGAAGGATGAAAGTCAATTTTTTATTATTGGATAAAAGTTATTGAAAATCAGAAATATATAACATTATATAGTTGAAGAATGATGATGCAACATTATCCATCAACCTCGCCATATAGTTCACTATACTATTATTATACTTGAACACAACATGGGAATAACATTATTCAATTAATATATCATATATCTCACAACAATGAACAATCTAATAACTTGCTCATATAGTAAGTAAAGAATAAATTGGAACTCCACCAACTAAATCATAGATAATTAACTACATAACATAAATAAAGAATAGCGTCTTTTTGATATGAAAAGACAAAACCTAATCAAAATAAAGCACATATAAGAGAATAAATTAATTATCAAATCATTGCTTTGAATTTGTTCATGCATCTTCTCAAATTTATATCATGTCAATGTTATTACAACTTACAACAGTATAAACATCATTATTGGGTGAACCCAGTCTACCTGAAATGCCAGCGCACCGACACATGCACACCACAAAAGGGGAAAAAATTCAGAAATAAGAATAAGGTGAATCTAAATTTTGTCTATGCTTATATAGTGTCATTAAAAAAAAAATCACACTAATAAAATTTTTTTAAAGATTATCAAATATATTAATTTGACCCACAAAGAAGTTAAAGCCATGACCTCTTGCTACAAGATAAGATGTCTAGCTATTTACAACTTGCAAAGAGGTACAGCTGTAAGGGAAAACAATGAGTAGAATTGTCAATAAAGAGATAATAACAAGTGTGAGACTTGTGGTCAATCATCACCATTTTGATTATCTTTTTGAGTTTGCTTTTCCTTGAGCTTTTTCTCTTTTCTGATTCCTATAGGCACCAAATGTCTAACATGAATCCTCATAGCAATCTTCATATTTCAAAGGCTTTATGAATAAAAAGGGCATGGGCTACGGCTCCAAGCCATATATTGATATTGTTAGGGTTAATTATAAATCACTGTAGGTAATGTGACTAGAGAGTGGGGACACATGTTACATGAAGGGACGTTTGACGTTACCGCTCGACGAACATGATTAAAGTGCTACGAATATCATTTGGTTGGTGACACTAAGTACCTCTGTTGATATTTTGTACTGGATTAAAAATGGTTATGAATCACTGCGTTATTTCCTTTTCTTAATTTTCTTATCAATACTAGAACATAAGTGGAGAATGATGAATTCAAAGATGGAATCAAACATGCAAGGTCGCACATATTCCCAAAATGTCAATCTACAAGACTATAATTACCAAAAAGATTAGAATCATACCTCACATAAAAACATTGTGCAACTCTTCTTGGCTGCCAAGGTATAAAATACCACATAACATGAATTTATGCTAATCCACTTGACAAAGCTGAACTTTTATAGAAAAAAAATTCTACAATACCTCATGCATACCAATGCTCAATAGCAATGAAGACTAACCACTAGAACATAAAAAGTTCAAAATTGATCAATTAATTAATCCCATTTACAAGTGAAAATGTACTATTACTCTGAGACTCTCAATACCCTCATATTACTGGAATCAACCATATTTATGCTAATCCACTTGACAATAAACAAACTAACGTATTAATGAAACTATAAGTTGTAATTCACTGGTCAAGATAATAGAAAAGAATGAAGTTTAGGATTACATGACAAATATATTCGATGCATGAACAATAACATGGGACAATTAAGAGCTCATCCTCATATTCAGCTAACCTATGCAAAAGCCATGACGGTAATACTCGACCAAACCATAAACAGAAATTAGTTCAAGTCTCAACTAGTACAGTGCCTAAACTTGGACATAAATTATGCAGGCAATAGACAAACGATGCACGGTGCTTGAACTTGGACAAGTTATGCACGCTTTAGTCAAATGATTCGTGGAAAATTTCTGAAAATTTTCAAATATATTTCATTATATTTTTACTAAATAAATGAAAAGTACCGAACGGATATAGAGCAACATTTGCATATACATACTTCATGCTGCAAAGATGTGCCTCCAGGATATCAAGCAGATGTCTTTAATGCAGCACGGAAGTTCCTAATAACTGTAACTTGTCTTCTTTCCTATGTAACCGCATGAAAGTTCAATTATATATCTGTAAACAGAAGTCCAAGAGTTCATTAAATGTGTAGCGCCTAGTTAACAAAGCCCAAGAGGTAAACTGAAGGAAACATCAATGAATGTCAATCACAAGTGTTTTGAGCTATCGCGATACATTTGGGACGCAGGACTTGGTACTATGGAGTCATTTATGACAAACATAAATCAAACTTTTTTCCATTTTCCTCTACAATACAAAAACAAAATGAAGCATCAACTATAAGCTTCAGATACTACCAGCGGAATATTTCGACCACTTCAGCTTCTAAGAAAAGCAAGCTAAGAGCCTTTCGTTGAGATCCAATCAAACTCATTTCTCCATCATCAAAAACAAAGTGGAGAAGAGAGGAATGTAATTATCTAAATAACCTAAGTGTGTGGACCTTTACAGGGAGACGAGCACTTCGATGAATCCTTCCCACTCTGAAGGAGCACATCCTGGTTGATGGAAGCCAGCTGTGACAAATTCTGCAATAAAAGTTCACTCAAAATTTTCAATTCATTACAATTACTTTCCCTGAATAAATACACGACAAGAAATAAGCTTTGAAGCAAAGGTCTAAAAATGGACAAGAAAAGGTATCATTGAAGTGAATTTCAAAATATTAAATTTGGCAAGTGTTCATGTTGGATGACATAAGCAACCAAACCATCAAAGCTATTTAAGGGGATTTCATCAGCTAGCTTAAAATCCAATTTTACTTACAGAAAACATCAATTAGTGAATCTCAATCTGGTATGACAGAGGATAATTAAACAAAATACTATGTCAAAGAACCCAGCTCCAAATATCCATCTGCTGACAACCTTACAAGAAAGGCACAATCCAACATGAAAAGTTAGCGTAAACTTACCTTGAATGAAAAATTCATCAGTGAGAGATCTAGAGGATAACCAGCACAATCAGCAATATCACCACATTCATCCGTCATCTTCTGATACAACAAGAAAATTGGACATCATTATATGATGCTAATTAGAAATGCAGATATCTTATTGTTTGTTGATAACATTGTATGCCCCTTTCCCAACTTGACGAAATTTCTCGAGGACAGGTGCTGTGAGAAAACAAAAATATAGCCTTCTTCAAAGAAAAAAAGTTTCTTGATTTATATACTCTCAGATTTTCACACTTAATAAGAAACTGATTCTTAGAGTTCGATTAATCAGGCCTTCCATGTACATGAAGACACAAGAAACAGAAAGGGGTGAAATGAACGTGCCAAGTTCACATGAGAACTTGTCAACTCGATCAATTTAGTCGAGTGGTCAGAATAGACGAATCATTTTGACATGTAGCTATCTTCTAGTAAGCTACAAAGTACAAACATCTTTTGACTTTTGAATCAAGAAGGTTATTTTGACAAAACCATAAAAGAATGTCATTTTATTATCATCTGTGAAAATCATTTACATGAATGATGAAACTTTCGGAGAAGTTAGAGCTACATGTTGACAAAAACACTGTAAGAAAGAAGATAGAGGGTTATCATACAAATTAAGGTTGATTTATGATCAAGATCATACTATTCATAAAGTGTGTAATACATCAAGCTAAGATATATCAGCACAGAATAAAAGTTGCTCTCCTTGAACATATCCATCTGATTACCATGCCAAATCTTTCTAGAATAGTATTTGAACTGAACTAAAAGTCTGGATCTCCCGGTCCAATGAAAGACAAAATTGATATAACGAACAGGACCATAATGCTAGTATCCTAAGAAAGACTATAGAAAATTTCCAGCTGATATTAAACGGCTAAAAGTCAGTTTTCCTCATGACTATGAATCATAATTTTATCTCAAGCTTCTACGTAAAGGAACAAAAAGATAAATTGAGCAGAAAAACTCTCACGGTATCATCTTGAAATTGAGCCACACAAAAAATCCATGCAACTATCCTTTTGTATCAAACCATTCCCAAAATCGGTCTTTATCCTTCAAGTAAATATGCGTGTAACAAATTAAATTTATAACAAGAGAATTAACCTCAAGTCCATAATCTGAGTGCACATCAGAACCATCCGAAGTTGAACTGTAAGAAATCTCATAATCTTGTTTTTCGATGGAATTATAACGAGATACAAAGTAACTTGTGTCATCTACACCATCAGGTTGTGGAACAAAGGCTGCCTATGGAAATATTGAAACGCAACCAAGTCAACTGAAAGGAAAAAGCATATACTACGAAAATGAAAAAACAGCGCAATGACAGTCCCTGGCCCCTTGCAGTATGCTTGCAAGAAGAATAAGAGGATAACTCAAAAAAAAAATATTAAAAAAAAATTTAAAAAAAAAGGGAAGATAAAATAAAATTGACTACAGACCTAGTAAATTTATTTAAAGCCAATTTCAAAACTATCATATATAAAATTGACTACAGACCGTATACCAAAACTTTATGTGCGTATCAGAAAGCATACACACACACACACACACACAAAGCGAGAGAGAAAAACTCTCACATCCCCAATTGTCTAAGTAGGATAGAAGTTGAACGCCTGCAGTTCACTTCCACAGGTCAGTATGCTAAGACAGGTTTATGATCTCATTAATATATAAAAAGAATCAAAATTCCTGCAAATATAATCACGGTCTTGTTTAATATAGTTCAGTAACAACTATCACCAATATCCTCTCCGAAGTGGAAAGATGCATGCCACTTATTAGTTAATCCAAGAGAGATTATGCACCAGGAGAGTCTGTCACTGAAAAGTATTGATGCAGTTTATTCCAAGGATTGCTAATAGAAAAGAGTAACTCAGATGATGTATCATCTCCATGGCTGGGACATGGAAGCACAAAAGGATGTATGGAACTGGATAGTATAGTAAAGGTCCTGATTTTATTTAGGAAACCAACAAAATTGTCTTTCAGACTATGCTGAATCTGTTTATATGATTAGCGATTGCGATAATAAAGTCTTAGGTTCAAACAGTATCCATTTACACCTGATTTACCATTTATCACGCTGAGCAGGTGGATCTCAGGTGACTGGAGTTCGACGTGTGCTCTTCCGATCTAACAGAATCATTAGCTGGAATGTATTTTGCATTTCAGGGGAAAAAGAAACAGGGTTGGAAGGTTGCGCCCCCTATGGCATGTCATTGTCTGAAGACGTTAAAATTTTATTGTAAGATATTAAAAGTAGAGAATTTACATCAGGCACAAACATGCTACACAAATAGCATATATATGAAAAGGTGAGGGCTTGTATTCCGACCTTCTGCAAGGCAAGATTATCCCAGTCCACTCCGTTGAAAAAGGCATGTGATTTGACCTAGTGGAAATGAAGAAACCAAAAAAGTTAGTTTGGATGTGGTAATTCATCTTCCATACCACATGTGTGTTGATGAATGGTTGAAACATGGCACCTCTGATGCTCCCTTTGCTCCCAAACGCTGATTAGAATCATGAACAAGAAACCTGAGAGTTGGTCGATCAACAACGAAGGATTTCAAACGGCCTAGCTCATACCAATTTCATGAAGCATCAAAAAGCTAATCCAAACTGCAGAGTCTGGTTCATCTAAATTTTCACAACAAGTACATAATTTTTACAGTATAGATACTTCAAGTGGAGCCAGAATAAACTTTCTAATGCCCAGTCTTCTTTTTCATTTCTACCTATTACCTCTAATATCATTAACCAACCTGACAATCAAATCCTGGGACTCAAAAGACATCTCACTTGGAATAGATGGCCAGGGGATTTTTCTGTTAAGAATGTTGTCAAAGATTATCTGTGAAGCCAAGAATATGGTAAAATATTAGGAGAATGAATTTCACATTTCAACAACAAATCAACGAGGTCATCTCCTTACAGATCATAGAAAGAAGTGAAACAATCACTGAGAAACAGGAAACTTTTACTTCAAATATCAGCATGTTGCAGTTAACAATAAGTTATTATGGGAACTCAGGAATGGACAATTTACACTCTTCAGTTGGAGCAGACACTTATGCTTTGTTTGATTTAGATTATCCAAAATCAATTCTCACTCAAACTCATTTTCAACCACACATTTATCTATTAAAATAATCTTACACATAAATTCGTAATTTTTCCTTACTTTTCAACCACACATTCTCTTTAAAAAAATCACTTTTCTCAAAATCAATTCGGAAAATTCTAAATCAAACACACTCTTAATCCATGGCACTATGATGCATAACCAGTTTCTGGAGTAGTCCATTTATTTTAATACATAACTGTAATTCGTGCTCCAATAATCTAAAATCAAGAGAATACATCCAATGAGATATTTTGAGTTAAAATAGCATTTTAAGAATATTTGTGAGAAATAGATAGAAAAACAAAAGCCAGCACTTTCCCACAGATTTGAAATAAAAAACAGACTTCCCATATCTGATTAAACAATTAAATAGATAATCCAGCAAACACTCAAAGGATTTTCTACGATGATGACTGCCTGTTTAGTTTCTAAAAGGACAAAATTGAACAAGCGGCTAGTCATTAACTTAGTTGATTCTATTGTTGGTGGGATACATCTTCATCTTTATTTTCTCATAGAATGGTTCAGCATCCATTTTAATATAATTATGTTTTTCCTAAATTCATGTTTTGCACATTTTGTACTTTTAAAACCATCACACAACAACGTATAGCTCGTCTAAAATCATCTGCCTCAGGCTCATCCCTAGCCCACTCCTGTCCTACACCCTCGGAACATCAGTATGCAAAAATTATTTTATACAATAGAAAACTGCATAACGCTAAATAGAACTTAAATTGCATAAGCCCATACATGATTTTAGCAAATTAAGGATATCTACACGATAATAACTACAGCAAGTACCTCTGGATGCTCAGAAGTGAAAGGTGGGATTCCAGTTATTAACTCAAATAGGATTATTCCTACAGACCACCAATCTGCAGCATAGCCTGCAAGTGCACCCAAGAAGTAAAATGGGGAGTCAAACACTCTTTATCTTCTTTCATTTAGTTCTGCATCTTTGTGGTAGAGTTCAAGGGAGGCAGAGCAAAGGACAAAAGTCAACCAATTCCAAAAGAGATCAGACAGTTGCCTGACCATGTTCTTTTCCAAGAAGAATTTCAGGTGCCAAATAATCAGGGGTCCCAACAGCTGAACGGTGATTATTTCCAGAAGCATCATCAAGCTGATCATGCATATCTAGAACATCATATTTCTCAATCTCTTGTCGAGATAAATCACTGGTACAGTTCATGAGTCCAATTTTTGACAATCCAAAGTCCGTAAGCTGGAAGAATCATTCAGAATTCAGTAATTTATGATCACTAAAACTCAGTATAGATGAATGGTACACTTGTCTCATGCATCATGATCAAAATTTTCTACTGATAACTTTTAGATTTATACCGACGGGCATTCATACATGTCAGTCAAACATTAAATAGATTCAAAGCCATCAGTTCTAATTGCACCACAATCATTTGGGTTATATACTTGAAATCAGAACAGAAACATGGTTATCAGAAAAGAGCATAAGTTCATAAAACACGTTGGCAGTACAAGCCACACAGATAGACTGAAAGCACTTGTTATGTTAGGAGGGGAAATGCAGGGGATTTTTTTTTTTTTTTTTTTTTTTTTTTTTTTGTTGGGGGG
>CAVNYN010235044.1:9321-29101 GCA_963692815.1 Nyctanthes arbor-tristis
ACTCCCCCCCCCCCCCCCGCCCCCCCCAAAAAATAAAAAAAATAAAATAAAATAAAATAAAAAAGAAGTTATTTCAAGGAAGTGTACAAGGGGGTGTGTACAAATTTTGTACACCTGGTATTTACAAACGGCATTTCTTAGTAGTCAAGAGTGCCTAAAAAGATCAAACCTGTAAAGGAGCTACATCTGGCAAGCATAATGCCTCTAGGGCTTTCTTAGCATGTTCTGAAGGAAGTTCTGTGACAACCATACTGCAGAAAAAGATGTTCATGTAATTTAAGAAACTATTGACTTCTTTTCTTAACTAGATTCTAGAATATTAAAACATACCTTAGAGCTTCTACTAAATGTAATGAATCTTCAGCAGAAACCTTGAAGGCACCCTCCCCCATCACAGCCCTTTGGTATATTTGAAAGAGGCCATCTAGGGACCCACAGAGCTTTTTCTTGCACTCTACAGTCAAACATAATATATCGATCATATCTTGTTATTAGTTCACATCGCAGCTACTGTCAACTGCAGAAGTGCAAATCCAAGATCATGTTCTCAGGTGAAAAACCAAAACAACTAAAACAATATTATGTACAGGGTCATGAAATGTATGTGGACTAAAGAAACATATTCTTTAAACGTGGATTGGGAATAAAGTATATAAACAACCCGGGCTGTTAAATTTTGTACAATGGCCTGACATCATCACCACATAAATCCACATTGACCTCTTTCCAACGTTTTCGGACGTTCATTTCTACCATTGATTGTTCGATTGCAGGGTGCATATGTAAGAAATCCATCATCTTGGCTGTATCCATTTAATCTAATTGTAGCTTTATTTACACATGGGAAGGGTCGGATATTTTTTCCACTTTTAAGTTTATAGTAGAGCATAAACATTCTTAGGAACCTAATCCATTTGTGCATACTACTACAAAATGGAAACTCAAAAAATAAATCATAATCCACACAGGCAACCATTTTCGCGTTGGTCACTAGACCTAGATGGTATAAGTTTTCTTGGATATTCAATTTTCCATTCAGCAATGTCTTCTTTTATTCTATCAAAGTGGAATTTCCATCCAGTAGAGGTAGATAAGTTCCGGTAAGTTGGTGCATGCATCGTTTGAAGATGGTTAATTGGAACTGATGTCTTCTTAGTCTGTGTCCCCCCTCTTTTCCTTCTAAATGGTACTCTCTCCAAATCCAAATCAATTTTAATTCTCTTGAAATTCTTCTGGTTCGTCCTAGACATATCCATCAGTAATTTCAAATTGAGATTTAGAAGCAGAACTGTAGTATTTATACCAAATAAGAGGAAAAGATGGCACCCAAATAATCTGATCAGTGATTACACCATATCTTCTGATTATACTATGCAGAAGGAGCACAAGTTTCCAATTCCGTTTTTTAACAGATTTTGGCCCGAATTTGCACACAAAAGCTCCTCGTGCGCGTGCAGACACGCACTACCCAAAAGATATCCTTTTTGATTTCCTGTTTTAGCCACTTTTCAGACTTGAATATTAAAAGCACAAAACATCTAGAAGCCTCATTAGGAGAAGTTGTTTTACTATTTTGTGTTTTTGATGACAAGAGATATCTATAACCCGACATGTTCACCGTACTTCAAAATGCCAGAATGCATAGTCTACCCCGTACTTCAAAAACTTCTAGGAAGCAATGTGAATAATGGTAAAAGCAGGCGCTTCTATATCTTCTGTTGAGTGATTGATAAACATACTCAAACTATGACCAGAATAACGTTTTCTGGTTGTATTCGCTTTAACCAACACATCATAGATTATCAGTGATGTTTGGCAACTATTTATAAATGGATTGTTTATAAATTGTTACGTGGCATCATTTTATTAGTTTCTTTTTGAAAAAGTCAAAAGCTGCGACTTGACTTTTACTTTTTGAATTTTTGATAACAGTGAAACTAATAAAATAATGCCCTGAGGCAGTTAATAAACAAAGTTGTTTATAAATTATTCATCTTTGCTGCGACCCATCCAAGCCAGAAGAACATTGCAGTCCAGCTAAAAAATAAACATGAGAATATATTAGAAAGACGAGCATCTTACCATCACATATATGTCGAAATGCTAAAGCAGCAACTGCAGCGGTATCTTCCGACACACTCATGCCACTAACAAGAATATCTATGAGCGCAGGCAAGAATGAAACTCCACTAGGTGCAGCGTCCAGCCACTTTGAATAAGCTCCAATTGTTAAGCATACTGGAGAAACGATTGTGCAACGTCAATAAAATGAGCTACAACTGTTAACAACAATATAAAAACTATTCTCACTGCCAAAAAGGTTTCAGCTCTGAGATTCAAAGAAATCCACAAGCCCCTCAAGGACAGCAGAAAATTATCTCTTCAGATAAGGAAGAAAAAAAAAATCAGCAAACTGCAGGAACTTTCGCTACCCGTATGTAGCAGTTGTGGTTGATGAGGAAGTTTTGGAAGTATAGACATGACCTATTGACATAAAACACATCCAAGAGCATCTTCAGTTGGATAATTCATCAAAAAGAAATAAATGAACACAAAAATAGAAAACATAAGAAGCAAAACCAAAAGTTTATGCCTGTCTATGCTGGAGATCTAGCTTAATCCTAGAGTACTCTGAACACATACAAATAGAATAGGGAACAATATGTAACCAAAAACCAGCATTGCAAGTTGTGGTAGCAAGAGATTGGAGGAAATTTGAACCTGGGGCATCAGTTCTCCTTCAACAACAGAAACATAATCTGATATTGCTCGTATACTATACAAAGCAGCTTCAGCTGGACGCCAATTACCATGCTCATTATTCCCAAAGCAATTTACAGCCTGCAGTATCATGAAAAGGAGAAAATAAAATTTGATGTGTGTAAAACCAAAGCTGTCCGATTGATTATGCTATTTAGTTTACTCTCCTAATAAATATAAGGATCAACAAAAAGCATGTAAAAGAAAACACGTCTTTACCTCACTTACAGTGGCCTCCTTGTCAGTCAAGAAAAGTTAGCTACTCTCCTAGGGTTAAGTTCATGACAATTTGTTTTTTCCTCAATGAATGAATTATGTGAATACCCTAATCGATTAACAATAATATAAAAATAAATCCAGATAATCTTTGATTCCTTTCTATGTTCAATTTTTTGGATTTAAATTTCCCTGTAGAAGAAGATCAAGAGAAAACATGCAAAGGTAAAAAAGAAGTTCAACTTTGTCATGGCCAAAGAAATATTTCAAGTTTGAACTCAGCATAAAATAGTTTTACAAATAACAATATGTGGCCAACTATTATCATTCCTAGGTACTAAATAATCAAATATTAAAAATTCATTTGAGCAATTTAGCCCTTGTTCTCCGTAGCTACTTTTGTTTTTCCATTTTTCTTTTTCCCTCTTTTTTTTTTTGGGGGGGGGGGATGTGTGGTTGAAAAGTAAATAGAGATTATAGGGAAATGTAAAATAAAGAGAAAAGGATAATGTTACAATTCCACCCAATCTCGTGTCCACATGTTGTCCACACCATCGAATTACTTATATACCACAATATAAACTAGAAATAAATTATCTCGTAATTATCACGGTATATAAGTAATTCAACGAGGTGGACAACAAGTGAATACAAGATCAGGTGGATGTGTAACATTATCCAAAAAATATTATTTACAAAGAATATGTGGTTGGTGCAAGTTTAACTCATTGGCCAATTATTTAGGGAAAAAAAGGCTAGAAAAAACAAGCCCTTGGTCATGTATAATGTAGTAATATTATAGTATTCATTTATAAATTACAAAAATTTATTCTATATTTGAGTGACACTAGAGTTTTATTTGTTTATTAAACTGTTTAAACATTCATATAAGACAAAAGAAAATTTTACTTAAGAAATTGATAACTTCATCCCATGAAATTACACTTCATATTGATTTTGCATATTATTCAAGTGTTATATTATATCAATATTTCGCATTCTCATCTCTTCAGATCGGAAACGATAATAAAAGAAATATTAATATAATAAAATGAAGTGTAAAGGTTGTAGAGTATAGCTAGAAAGAAAATGAGAAACATGTTATAGTACATTGTAGATCCATATGAGTTTTTGCAATCTAATAATATGAAAATCTAAAACAAAAATCAATTGCATAAAAAAAAGCAGAATGTCCTTTTCAGTCATTAACAGCTGAACTCTACACGATGGTGACCTCTTGCCAAACCTTTAACCAAAAAATAGAGTTACTCACAGGTATATTTAATCTAAAAAAATACATACCCAAAGAAGTCTGTCAATACAAAATGGACGCATCAAATTCCATTTCTGTATGTTGCAAATTTTGTATGACCCCATAACTAGTCCCAATGAAGCCACAGAATACAACCACTAATCTAAGAAATGATAAGTTGATAACTGAAGTTCTCATCAAGGTAAGGAGACAATGGGGAGAAAGATGGAGGTGACTATAACTTATTTCAATTATAAAGTACCCATCAGGGTTTATGCAATCCACAAAACTTGAAAATTTTGGACTAAAACGAAAAATTTATCCAAAAATTAATTATATCATTTGAAACAAAAAATCATGAGAACTCTTTCTTGTCCATTTGGTGTGAAATCTCATTCAAGATGCCCACTTGAACAAGAGCCGGTCAGATAGAGGTACCAAATATAACTGACGCAAACCAAGTACCATGCAAATTAGAGTCGAGAGCTCAGCCTAAGTACTCCCAAATAGAGCTTTGCTACCATAAAAGTAACCATACTTTCCATCTCATAACCACTTAATATTGAGGGAGTTGCCTAAAAGCTCATGGAAGCTTTTCAATTATAAAGTAGAAAAATCTCTTCATAACCCCATCAATGGGTCTACTAGTACTTAAAAAGACACCAAACCTTCTTAAAATGCCAAATATTCAGGAGTTGTCATTCTAGATTTTAATAAATCTATTAAATTTGGTGTCCTCAAATTAAATTTAATTGGATTACGTAACAATCCGGTTTCCCAGTCACTTGTAAATTTTAATAGATTTTATCAATGGATAGATTTCATTGGATATTGGATTTCAAGTTAAAAATACAAGTAAAAAACTCTTCATGAAATCTAGTCACATTCTATTGCATTGCTCAAGATTTTGCGGAATTCCATTCAAATCTACAAAATCCAAGTCAAGGACACCCCCGTAACTTACGAATTCAATGAACAAAGTGTTTTCACTGCATCAAAGAGAACATCACGCACCTCAACAAGTTTCATGTAAAGAATCCGTAGAGTAGCATCACCGCCTAAAACTAGGGCTGCATCGATAAGGACATCCGCAACAGCTGGTAACATGACAGATTTGGTCAGGAGAACCTTCTGTGACAGCTCAGCAGAAAATAGTTCCAAACAAATTGTAGAATATCTTCAGCGAGTGCCGAAAGCCTAAGCATCTTTGGTTTTCAAACGAGCAAAGTAAACAAGCAGCAAACATACATTCAGGACCAATTCCTAGTTGCAAGTACAAGAATGCAAATGGAAAATCATGCAATAGTTGCCGAAGAAAGAATAGACACAGCAGAAATTTAATACGGCCCACTAGAGTTCACATTACAAAGTTTTTTTTTTAAAGGTCAAGAACATAAACGTAATATCTGAAGCACTTGACACCGGTTAAATTCAAACAGAGAAGTATGAATAAAATGAAAAAGATGTTTAACTGCATGCGAACCATCATCTAAAGAAAGTTTCACTCTACAATCTCAAAACAAAAACAAATCAGCAGATAAATGATAAGCCACCATGGTATTTAGTATATTAATTGGAGAATAGTATATTATATCCACAGAGAGGATTCCAACTTATGTCTTGAAAATTACCAATGGGGCCATAATAAATTACATTGTGAAACACACTATTGGCAAAAAAGTCATCTAAGGAAATTTCAAATCATACCATATCGAGTCTGCTTAAAATCTTTTTGATCCTCCTTTGAAAGTTCTGAATAATCCTGGGGATATTCAACTTTGACGCTAACCTGTCAGAAAAAGGATAATGAAGAAATTTCAATAATTTCTTGGCAATGATCAAAAATGAAAGTATGTAATCCATCTATGAGAGGAAGATTAGAAGCATGTTTGTGTGGAAACATTATCTTAGGAGAAACAACACAAGTTAATCGAGAAGAAATGCAAATCAACCAATTTTCAGAAGCTTATATAAAAAGCTATAATTCTAGAACACAGAAAAATTTACTAAAAAAATTAGCAGAGCACTAAGATAGCCCCCGTGACACATTCTTTTATAGCCTAGTTTGAACGGTTAAACCATTGATTGGCCTCTTCATGGGAAAAATCTTCAGAAGCATTAGTTCTTTATTTTTTTAAAAATACATAAAGAGACACAAAAAATACCTATACAAATAAACAATTAAAACCGTAAAGTTCTTTTTACTATGAAATTCCGTGCACATGTGCAACCAAGTTTCCCATGTGCTTTTCCCACAACATATAAACAATTCTCTCCTGGTAAGAGGAATATCAACAATGGAGGTACTATTTTCCATTGAATAGTTCAAAAAGACAAATCCAACATTGTGGGAATGCTTTTTTCCTCATAATATATTATTCAAGATTGTGAAACAATCATTGAATTTGCAGACAGATAGAAGAGTTCCATCTAGAATCTAAATTATAGATTGAGAAAAGAGACTACTGACCAAGGAAGCCAGTGATTCATATGATGACCGGAAAACCTGCAATCGGCGGCTTTTCTCGGCTTCAATTGATGCTTCATTACCATATGCTACATAAGAATCCCTGATTCATTAGGAATTTCAGAGTCAAAATCTGCTTTCATGCACATACAGAAATTAGAGCTCACTATAGTTTCACCTTTCAGCAATATCATTTGAAGATTATGCCAAAAGTTAAAGGTCATCGAAGCAATGTCAAATTCTGGATGTGAACAAACTTCGAGCAATGCATGCACAATCATCATAGACTCATCGGAACCTAAAGGCAAATAATTCTGAAGTAAGATTATTTCAGCTTAAACAGAACATTTTATATTGTGTATAACAGAAAGAACTTATAAACTTCTACCTGCAACACCAAGTAGAACAATAAGTAATAAAGCCGAGAAAGGCTAACATTAACGAGACAGGAAAGTTACCTGTTGCAATCAATTCAACATACGCATCCCCCATATCAGCAAATAAACGAGCAATTGCCTTGACATCCTCCTCATCCTTCAGCAAAACACACGTTACAAGAAGATAATCATAATAATATCTCACTAAAAAGAATAACAAAAAGTCAAGAAATGTCATAGATAATTTTGTGACACTAAAATTATCAGAGATGAGGAGAGAACAAGAGAATTAGAGATGCATTAGGTCAGGTTAGAATTTTCTTAAATAATTCAGGGTATTAGTCATATCATTGGCTAAAGACAACTTGGAATTTCATTGCATGTGTTGATATTAAGTAATCTTGTAGAAGTGAGTAAATGTTTGCTTATAACAATAAAATAAACAAAAAAAATAAAATTAAAAACTAAGGTTTGGCTTTACCAATCATATTTATTAAAAAAAAAAAAAGGTTTATTAGCTTACAAACCACATCTTATTTGATCAAAACACACTGTTCAAGTTGCATTCAGTTTTGCACTCGTATGGATGCTTTTTTGTGATGCATGATCCAAATACTCCAGCAAACGGAAGTGTCAACAGTGAAAAAACATAAAGCTCTCAGATATTGGAATCTTTCATGACTTCAAAAATGGAAAGGACAGACAGACTTCTCCAAAACAGCAAGACAGTGCAGGTATGGAGACGCGTGTTACCTCAAAAATAACCTAGGAAGATACACCGATCCCAGAAGATTTATGACACCATAAACAATAGTGCTTTAGTAGAAAGCGTTCTGAAACTATACCTTGGAAGGATCTACTAGCTGTGCTTTCAAACTCATAACACGAGGAACAATTACTTGAATTAAGGGCATCTGAGAGGCAACTTCACTCAAGTTTCTCACTGCCGTGTAGTGAATTAATTCTGAAATAACTGCCAAAACAAGCATGATGAGTAGAAACATGTATGAAATTGTAGCATCCATCCTCAAGAATTGTAGATAAAGAAACGGCCAACTGCATAACCTTTCAATAGGAGAAGAAATACACAAAACAAAAATAAATAGATAAGCAAAGCAACAGAGACAAAAGGTCGACGTCAAGTTACTATATTTTTCTTATTGACTATACGAGGCACAGAGAGTTGAAATGTGACTGTTTATATGGCTAAGACAAGACGGATTGAATTAAAAAAAAAATGATCTAATTAAACTGCAGAGCTATCAGAGCATGGCTACTTGGGCAACTGACGGCCTCAGCTAAAAATAAAGATAAGAGAGACCACATTGTCAAACACAAATAGTGGAATAGATAAAAGTTTCTAAACATTACTCGTAATATTCTCAATTGAAACGGACTAAGTAGTTCTGCTCTAATTTCCAAAACTGAAGGCCAGGTTAACTGAGGAATTAGTTTTGATTCGTGCAACGATGCTCCTCCGCACAGCTGGACTGCTGGAGTAAGGATTCACAAACTGAATCTTATAAAAACAAGCCAAATAAAGCAAGGAAAAACTGAAAAAGTCGCCCCAAGATACAAGGTTGACCATAGCTTCTTCACAGAAAGGCAATCAGGAAAACAATAATTCATCATGCTATTGAGATATACTGTAGCACAAATATCAGGTAATAGAGAGACAGGTTGAGCAATCTCTTAAGGACCACAGGAACAAAGGTTTTCGAATCAAAGAGCTCAAAATTAATGGGAAGAGATCGAGTAAAACAAGAACAGTAAGACAGGACTGCACAGCTATAAGCCAGAATTAAGAGGCCGAAAGTTGGGTTTATCTTTGCACTATTAATCTTACCGTTAACTGCTGCCTCTGATACTATATCAGCACTCAAGCTTGAGAGAGACATAAGCACTAATGGGTGTGAAGCAAGGGAAGAAGCAGGTATCCTGAAACAGGTATATTTAGATAAGTTCATGGATCTATATCAACAAGAGTTCAGAAACTGTTGCACATTATAAGTTGCAATTCCCAAAGATAAGCATATAAACTGCCAGACAGATTATGCCCTATTTGCCAGCATCATCCAAATAATATTTAACAAGCAGAATCTGTCTATTCTACTATTATACTCCACAGAATTGTGTGAAAAGCTGGTACAATTTTCAAAAATATTATTTAAAACAATATAAATTACTGTGCTCAGAATTACATAATTACACTATATGCAACGGATAAATAATTAACTTTTCTATTTGAAAATGATTTAAATGCAAGGAGATCTAAAAATTTTCACACTTCAAGATATCAAACTTGCAAAAACAAGAGTGATGATAAAAATGCTTTACAGGTTCTAGAGAAGTTCAGACATGAAGATCAGCTGCTGTAAATCCATCTTTAGGCTACCAAGCTGAGGTGCCATAAATTACGGAGTGAACAGTTAGAACTTGTATTGGTCTTTATAGATCAGATATTTAAGTTTCCAAAATTCTGAATGTGCCACATGAAGCAAAGACAGCTTGACTATAGTTCTAGGCTTCTAGCACAGTAAAAGCTCAAAGATGTTGAGGACAAGCCTGTTTAATGTCTAGAGCACAACTACAGCGTAAAAGAAAAGGTTGGTTCTTTGAAAGCTTAATGAGGTGAATTAATACAATTTCTTTCTCACCACAGTACACTCAAGACCAACCCCGAATGAGCATGCATCTCAGCACCAACGCTCCCCAATGAAAATAGCACAGCCTGAGCCCACTGAGGCATTACCCAACAAACCTTACAACAATAATTAACTAGCAGTCAAAATATTCACATTTGTTGTCTCATCATAATCTATGAGTTCTAGTCTCCCAATCTTGTAGATCGAAAATAAAGGTTGTTAATCACACCAATCAACCAAAAAAGATTTTTAGAAAAATATGGAATCCCAAGATAAACTACTTTTTAACACCAACGTAAGCTTAGGCAGCCCATATTTGTTCTAACTAATCAAGATCCTTGGTTCATCCATCTTGAAACAAGTCAGTAACCAGTATAGACAATTTCATTGAGAAAATTGGGACGCATGGAACTGGAAAGAAGTCTGAACAAGCAGACCAAGTGGCCAATGGAGCGTTTCATTTCCGACATAAATGAAGCCCCAATCACCTAGAAATCAAATGTGATCCTGCTCATCTACAGTATTTTCTCTAATGTAAAGCCCAAGATATGCTTCAACTGTTATTCCAAATGAGCGACTGAAAACAAATTGTTAGAAATCGTGACTTCCACTATATCACTACAAAAAGCCAGCATAATTAACATCTCTACAGCAAATTCAGTGGGCTAAAAGACAGAGCATAAATGATAATGCGATAAACATCAGTCAATCCTTTTGATACTTGGTCTAACTTTTGGAACTAACAAACATGCAGACAGCATAAAGTAGTACATGCAGAGAACTTATCTAGACCAACATACTTCTTTCATAAAAAATAGGCTCAGCACAATCAAGTCCGTAAAATATCTTAACTTCAATATCTTAAAATGTTAAAGATTCAAAGAGAAATAATACCCATGTCTCAGCCGCAACCAAGATGCAAATGCCTCGAGAACCTGACACGTTATCAAGAACTTAGAAAGATCAAAGTTATAATATCAAAGAAATGGAAAATTTTCCAACAAGCTGATTATGGATGACAATCATGATTAATCAATTATATGAAAGATACTAACCAAGCACACTTCATGGTTAAAAAAATAATAATAAGAGATAGATTCATATATATGCAGAATCGCAGATGGAAATTAAAATGCCAAAAATAATCAACTACACTCAAGCAAGGATTTGAACAATGTGATGAAAATGACACTTTACTCACCAGAGACAAGCGTGACCCCATAACTCATTCGTACTACATTGCCACCTTGGGGCAGGAATCAGATCCAAGTCATCTCACTTTAAGCACATTTAACTTTTTAAGTATCAATTTACTCAATAAAATATTTTTATGGATGCTACATCCCAACTAGTCTAGATATCAATCTATACTAAATCCATCTCATTGCATGGGCATTCAGCATGACCTGAAATTTCACACTTATTCAATGAAAAAGGAAGACTGATTCCCAATAAACAAATATGAAAACAGCCCACCTGCTCCGTCAGTTCGCTAATATTCAAGCAAGCAGTTAAAACATTAAGAGCCATCTCCATTCCTGAAGCAAGTTCATTTTCAAATTGACGACGTCTATCCGGACGAACAGCTATTTTGTAATTAAGCACTTCCTGATTGCAATGGCAAATAGTGGTTAACAATGCTATAAAAAAATCAAGTGCAGCAAGTTTGCTAATTACGTCATATAACAACAGTACAAACATCTAATCAAGGAAATAGTTGGCCTAAAACTCAAAATCTTCTACAGGCAATAAATGTGTGTGAATGTAGAGATCTGGACCATCTGGTGTGAGATAGAGAAAGAAAAGCAAAAAATAAAATAAATTTCCATACATGAATAAGATACAGATATACCTCAGGCAAGACTCTAAGAAGCTCCAAAAAACTTGGTAGGAACTCAGGATGAGAATTCATTCCATCCCTGATCCAATTTATAATACCACCATCTCCCCAGTCGTTGGCTGAAACGTGCACAGCTAGAGCAGCCACTGCAAGGCTAATCTATAATCAAGGCATTAAGCACTACACACTCTTTATAAAAATGTGACAGGGAATATGTTTGGAAAATACTTTGTCTGTTACCTGAGTTCTAACTTTAGGCGGCCCCTTGTGAAATGATTTTAACAAGATCTGCATTTAAGCATCCCACACAAAAAGTAAGATAAGATAGAATCTATTAACTAACTAGAATGCACGATTAACATAAGCTTACATCCAACCGTTGGTATACAAAATTTGATCTCAAAAGGATTAAAGAAGCGTAAATTGAAAATGATTTCTAATATTTAAGGAGTAAATTTTTGAATCTAAACTAGTTTCAGGATTTCTTTCCAAGAAGAAGGACCTGATTAATATGTGAAGAATCACAGTAAAACCTAAATGACAATATCTTAATCTTGGAACAAGGCTAAGTAATCTAGCAACAGAAATAGACGGATTTATCCCATCACTATTCCCTTAATCACAATTGTTATAGCTCATTAACCTATTCCAAGAAGAAAATGTAAGCACCTCTTCTACACCTATTCTTTGCGCAAAATATAGATCCTACTTGTCAGTAATGAGGAGGTTTCCTGATAACTAGCTTGTTAAAGAACTATAAGTTCGCCCATGTAAAATAGACGACTTGCAAACATAGATATTTTTGCAAACAAAAGTTTTTCACTTTCAGCCATTCAAAAGGTGTTTGTATCCCCGAGAACATCCAGCTGATCTTCAATATTTTCTAAGTAGTAGCCTGTAGTTCCCGAATAATCACACAGTAGCCACAGGAAATGAAATGATACTATCTAGTTTTGGTGGTTGTAAATGGTATTCAGCCTACAATATTGTGAAAATGTGCTAATCCTATATGCAAACACAAGAATGGAACCAGACATATCCAAACTATAACCATTAAGTTATTAATTCAGATGTGCCACCCAGCAATGAGAATGGCTTCCAGCTTCAAAACAAAAAGATATCTACTTTTTCCATCTCCCAACATCTGAACTATGCACAAACTAAAGTAACTTACATTCAGTGAATCCCGTAGAGGACGAAAAGCTTCCAAAGGTAATTCTTCAAAATCGCGTTGTACCTGTTGATCGGGTCAAAGGTACATCACAGGGAACAAATATTGGCATAAAAAAACTGCTTTACAGCCTAATTTTGGCATATCAATAAATGGCAGTGGTGAAAATTTAAATGGGGAAAAAAGAGAAACAAAAAAAAAAGGAAAAGAAAAGAAAAGAAGATTACCTTGCTTCTGAGAGTTTGAGAACAGAAGATTAAAGTTTCTTGATTACTAGCAGGATCGTGGAGCAAATTATCGGCCACCTAACCACAGTAAACATGCAAGCATCATGACTACCACGTGAAGCGCTTGCAAGCAATTAATAAAGGGATTTTCAACAGAAACACATTTGCTTACTTGAAATAGAAGATTCAATTCATAACTGTTTCGAAAGTTACCTGTAGGATTTTATCATCCAAAAATTCTCTCTCTCTCATGGAGGCAGCATAATGCCCATGTGGCACATGGGCATGGCATGAGAGCAGGAGAAAACTTTTGATATATCCTCTCATTAGCAATTTGAAGAACATAAATAAATCGATATTTTTTTCTTTGCACAGATGATCAAGGCAAGATATCTTAACAGTTTGAGCATGTTTGGCCAGTTTAAGTTATAAACGGATAGGGAGGAGTGATAGATAGGCATGTATCACGGAGAAATAGTTATCTGCAATACAATGACCAATTGAACAATTAAGGCTAAACAGAACACAACTTTCTTCTTCATTCCTTGGAGAAGAAGAGCAGAATAGCAATTAGCCCAAGATCAGTGTCATTAAGGCCAAACAGCACATAACTTTCTTCTTCATTCCTTGGAGAAGAAGAGCAGAATAGCAATTAGCCCAAGATCAGCATCATTATTAGGTTGATGCCTCACTTATAATTGGATTCCCTTTTACCCCTTTTTTCCCATTTTTTCCTTTCTGCATGTATAGAATTGTATGTTTGGAAAGCCTTTCTTCATAAGATATCACAAGGAAAACTCCTGCAGAATCTTCCTTTCTTGAAATGAAGGATAGTAGATTGTTTTGATTATTGAAATTTCTCCATTTAGTTTTGAAGGATTGATAATCTAGAGCACACCTTTCAGTAATAAAGGGTTTGGAAAAAGGAGGTCTTTTACAGGTTGAAGCCAGAATTTTGGATAGGACTGAGTTGAATCTAAAGAGCAAAGTGTGGGCCCCCCAGCGGGATTTGGTTGTAGCACCCCCGAAAGTATTTTTATCTCACCATAAATTGTTGGGAATGAAATTTCTCGACTTCAGTTCAAACACAAAATTAAACATTTTGCAACAATCAATCAATTAGGTTAAGTAAATTAACATGTCTGAAGATAATGATAATTTGTTTCGCCATAAAATAGAAAACGTGTGAATGAATTAATAATATGCTTTTTCTGTTTTCTTGAAGGGGGAAAAATAAAACCAAAATATAGACGATTCTAATAGGTCTCATTCAACATTATAGATATATACACGGTGATAAAATTTGTTGATGTTTGGTTAGATAGAAATGTACTATCTTTTGTTACTATAAAATTTGTGGAACGTAAAATATATATCATTGAAGCCTTTTAAGTTCATTGGTAGAGTAAATGTCATATTTATATAGTTTTATTATTATATTAATTAATTTAAATTCATATTTGTCACATCTTTTGCATAGATTTATATTTTATAATGGGAGATATATACTTGCCAAAAAATGGGAAATATATACAATAGAAGATGAGTCTATAGTTATTTTTTATAATGTTTACCAAGTTTAAGAAGAATTAAATAATTATTAATTAACTTTTTAAATGAACGTGTAAAGATCATGAAAAATTATAATTTACAAGAAAAAAGAAAGAGATGGAGAAATGTGTTGGAATTGGGAGCTATACATGGTCAATAAAAATCAAATGTGTAGTTTAAACTTTAAAAGAGATGTATAGCTAAAAAGCTTGTTGAAACATGTGAGGTACAACTAAAAGAACTCCATCTTTAATTGTCATTATTATATATATTGGGTCCAGTTAATTGTTACTGTTCATTGTCTTCTCCAACCCTCTCTTCACAAAGGACTCCATTTTTACAGATAAAAGAGGTCCACAGCAATGCCAAAAACAAAAAAAGGTCAGAGCTCAGTGTGGTAAGTTGCCGCCTTAGCTATTTGCACCCCTTTCTGTTCTTCCCCCGCGGCCGTGCATGTAATGTGTTCATGGAGATCGGCTAGCTACCCATTAGCTCCCTCCATGGTTTTTCATTTTCGAATACCTTCATAAAGCAGAGATTTATTTCCAAAAGTAATTTCCTTTTGCATGAACACACTACCTCCCAAATAGTTTTTAACCTCCTGTCTTATCTTATAGATGTTAACTTCCCTTGACTCATCAATTCATTTGACACACTGCCACTCAGTCTAATTTCAGTCTTCCCACGCATAAATCAAAATACCAACTATATTTTCTATCTCTCAACAATCATTATATCATGCAAAGCCTGCTTTACGATCAAGTTTGTATACACCAAAACTGCTGTTTCTCAAAAAAAATGTGATGAACAAGTATCATAAAGTCAACCAAAACCTATTTGATTCCCTCAGACTCCAACTAGAAATTAAGTTGTCAAATCAACAAAAGGCGCTTTTCTGAAAGGTTTAACGAAACAGACCATCAATTGCTGCATATGCTGATTTCTACAAATTAATAGACAACAATAAAGAGTACAGTCATTTAATTGTTCTCCCAACATGGTTGAAGGACTAAATAAAATTGAAACTGGGACTACTACATTTTTGTTCCACGTGTGATCAATGTTTAAGAACTAGGTTGACTCTAATGCCAGCAGTTGTAACCAAGGAGTAAGTTTACTACAAACAGAGCTTTAAGAAGTCAAAACGTCTCAGAATGTGTGACATGTGAGATAAACTAAAGCCAAAATGTGAATATAAGAGGCTTATTGACAATGCAGTTTCTCAAAAAAAAAAAAATCTTTTGAAAGAGCTTTACAACAAAATGAAATTGATTTGGCTCAATAAGCAAAAAGCATATCTTGTCCTGTGACCCTTAAAACTGCCAAAATTTTATCCTTATAGTTGAATTTGAAAGCTCATTACCACACAGCAAAGTGAGCTCCATATCCCTTTAATTCTGGTACATATATTGGGATAAACCTTTTGGCTAAACAGTAAAGACCAAAAAATAGAATGTGTTTATTACGCTGCATTAACAAGATTTAAATTTGTGCATTGCACAGACTTTCTTGCGGCTGCAACTGACCATGACCAAAAGTATGGCCAACATAAACCCGGTGCTAAAGTTCAATATAAACACTTGCATATGCATGCAATACTGTTGTGGTCATGTAAAGCTTCACCATTTACATTTAATTTATTAGCAAATCAGTTTCCGTTGAAAAATGAAGGGGCAAAAAAAATATTAAAAAAAAATCAAACGTTCCCATCTATTCTCTTCCAAGAAAAAATCCAAGATTTCAACGTTCCAGAAAAAGACCACTAAATGCAAGTGAATCCTATCAGATTCAATGAATCACAAGACAGAAATTGAACTCATTCGAAGCTCCAAAATAAATTAACTCAATTACTAATCAGAAATTCAATTTTGAAAATAGATTCATAGAGAGAAACCGGGCCCAAAAAAAAAAAGAAAAAAACAAAAACAAAAACCGAATTAATAATGGGAATTCGTATTGGAGTGGAATAAAAGCTCAAACCTGCCAGGCGTCGATAGTGCGCTGAAATTCTTGAAGCCAGCGATCCGCTTGCATTCGAACGGCGTCATCTGGGTGATGGTACAGTGCACTTAGGGCTTCTTTTACTGTATTCTGCAGCTCCATCTCACTCAGAAGTCCGAATCGTCAACAGATAGATATATTGGTATACTCAGCTGTATTTTGTAAACAACTATTTTCTACTGCAATTATACATATATATATATGTATCTCTATATCAATATATGTATCTAAAGACTTCCGTTTTTCTAACTCTGTTGAATAGAATAGAATACAAGAGAGAGGGAGAGCCCAGTATTTTATTATTAGTCCTCCATGATATGAATGTATGCATCTGATGAGGTCTGAGTCTGATCTTTAGTCGGTAAATCGGGTTTTAGGATACTCCCGTTTTTTGGTTTCCAGAAAGGATGTGTGTTCTAAAAAGCGTTACAATTTTCAGTTTTCCTTTTTTCTCTTTTTGAAAATTTGGCAATATCGCTCTTTTCTTCCTTCTTTCTTTCTTTTTTTTTTTTTTTTAATTTGGTCGCTTTACAATGAATAATGCTACTTATTTAGATTGAAAATCAATCTCTAGTCTAGTTGTCATCACTACATTGGCCATTAAATAAATGATGACTCATATATTAATACATATCAACTTATCATCTAATGTAGTGATGCCAACTAGACTGCTGATCTCCAGTTTAGATAAATAGCATCACTCCTTTACATTCAAGTAAACTCTTGTTCCATATATGATTTGTTATTGTAAATATGGTTAGTCAAATTAAAGTTTTAATCAAATATTTTGCATATATTAAACAATGAAAAACAACAAATATTTTGGATATATCAAATTCAAAAAAGAGTTACAACTAATTAGAATTTAAACAATCAAATCCAAAATATTGTAATTGAAATTGAATAACGTGTTCGGTTTAAAAAATATAGTGGCCACACATGCTAAAAATGTAACACACAACAAGAGGTCGGGCAGGAAGAATATAATTAATTAATTCTTAAATACTATCTTATAATCTCCTCCAAACAACTTCCAAATGACATTTTTTATTTACCAAAGTATTTTCATCTATTCAATATATAACTGTTTGGATAGCGGAATGTAATATTGAGGAAGCACGGTAGAGAAGAAGTATATCAACAACTAATTTCTTATATCTCAGTCATTCAAGTTTGGAATAACGCGGTTAAGTATTTACATGAGAAGGCAAGGGGTGATGATTCCTTGGATGCTGGCTTTGTGATTTTGAGCAAACATCTCACTTATCAATTTACTTCTTGCATACCTCCTACTTTTGTTTTATTATTTTGGCAATGAACGGTGATCATAACATATTGAATCAATCAATTCACACAAGTCAAGCATCAAACAAGTCACAAATTCTTGGTGATTCTTGTTACTGGTCATCACCTCAAACTAAATACGCCAGGGGTGCGCGCAATAGTGATAAGGCTTTTTCATCTTTTTAAAGAGTTGGAACTATGCTTTTTGTCACGCACTTTTCGTCGACACACGAAAGTAGCGCGCGGCCTTAGCGTCGTCCCTCGTTAGACTCTTGTAAACAACGCTAAGTCAGCCCTTCACTCCCTCGACCGGTGCTAGCACTCCGCACTCGGCAACCGACTCACACAAGGCAAGAACGCACCCGACGTTAGCTAGGAACGCTAACCGTTCTATATACACTTGAAGAACGACGTTACAACGGTTGGACTTTACACTTAGCCTCTCACTAAGGCCCCAAGGCTTTCCTTCCACTACTTGGTTGCCACAAATGAGGCCCCTTGCCCCTATTTATAGATCCCACCTCCTCAAACGGACGGCTGAGATCGTTTCAATCCTACGGTCTAGATCAACCCTCTAGAACCCTCTACAATTATCTACAACTATGTACAACTATCCACACATGGCCGGAACGTTCTAGAGCCACCTAGAACAGCCCGGTCAGGCCCACCGGCTTCCACACCGTTCCAGAACGTTCTGGACCGTTCTACCGCCTTCCAGAACGTTCCGCAACATTCTGGCCTTCCGTCCTTCCAGAACGTCCCCCAACGTTCTGGTCTTCTCCGGACTCTTCCGGAATCTTCCGGCCAGCCCCGGATCCTCCTAGAATGCCGACCCGTCTCAACGCGTCCCGCACCATTCTAGAGGCTTCTAGCAACGCTCGGCCCCGAATCCTTCCGGAACGCACTCCCTCTAGCACGTCCTTCAGCCTTCTGGATCCTTCTGCGTCCCTCCGGGTCTGCCGTCCTCTTGGCCGTCCCTCACGGCCCTGCCCGCACGTCCCCTGCCGTGCGGCACCGGTCCTCCCGGTCTTCGCTCGGCCATGCCCGCGTGCCTTCACCCATGCCGTCCCGCACCCCGTGTGCGCCTCGGTCATGTCCGCGTGCAGCCGTTCTGGTGGCCGACCCCCTCGGTCACGCGTGCACGTTCCCTCTCGTGCACGTCTTCTACGCCGGCGCCCTCTTCGGCCTTGCCCGTGTGCTCCCCATCTCGGCCCCCTCGTGCACCTCGGCCTCGCCCACGAGCAGCCTCGCCCGACGTGTCACATGCGGGGCGTGACATTTTGCTCCAGCCTTTATTACCCCACCCACCCAACTGCTCACTGCAACAAATAATCGAAGGAATAGGATTTCCTTCCGATCTATCCCATTGAAGCTTGTTTGGTTCTTCGAAGGCTTGAATCACACCCCTATGCCTTTTCAGAAACTACTTCAAGAAGTCCTTACACATTACTGGAATTATCCACTGGCATTTTCTTCACTGGACTCCTTTGTCAAAGATCCCTTTGATTTTGGATCGGAAGCCATTTTGTCTCAACTTTATATCACCGCTGTCACGCCCTTGATAATTTTCAATATTCTTGAATATTTTATATCGATTATTAAATTTTATAGCGAATGCTTTCATACAAATAGTAGGAACAGAACATACAAAACAATCAAATTATTCTTGCCTTTAACATTTGGTAAGGCTAACTATTTAAGCTAACAAGTTGTGTAATTTCAAAGAATTATTACAATTAGGTTTCTAATGTAAAGAACACAACAGATTACGTTAATTGGTGTGTTTTATTGATTAACATAGTCAAGGCAAACTATTAGAAAGCTTTTATACTGAAAGGAAAGTTTACAATTAATACAAAACTATTGACACAAAAATATATTTATAGAAAGGAGTGCATACTTATTAATACAAAAAGTACTTGCATTCATAGTAACTTCAAAGATATGATTCCACTACATGCAAAACTCTACTCCCGTTTGCGAGCGTGT
>CAVNYN010235047.1:0-28890 GCA_963692815.1 Nyctanthes arbor-tristis
CGTTTGTTTTTTTTTTTGGGGGGGGGGGAGGTAAAAGGGGGGCTTTATTATTCATTGTTTTACCAATGAAATTAATACTTACAACCAGATGCAGATTAAAAATTGATGGAACCATCTCTACATTAAAATCTTCTAGTGTTAGATTTTTGGCTCCATTAATGGTCTCTTCAACCCAAAATGCTAGTTTTGAATGGAAAATTGAAAACCCCAGAAACAGTATTTCTCAAAATTTGAGGCTTGAAGATGCTGTCACTTAGGTGGATGCATCAGGACACCTTTCTATTAGATTCAGGGATTATCAACTTGATAGAAATGTTACCGATCCTGATAATGAAACCTCTGAATAAATTGTCTTTTTATGGATTGAGACGAAAAGATAATTTACCCAGCTGAACTTGGCATGGGAATTCTCTGGCCTAGAGAACTCTTTGAAATGGAACAAGTCTTGAAGACTTTTGGACAAATTCCATTTAATGCTAGGTTAATTCATAACCAAAAAGGCGACATCATCACCTTAACAGGTGATGATTATGGTATTCAATACCTAGCAAATGCATTGCCTTTTCCTCAAGAAGATCATGTCCTCCGTGACACCGTTTGTAATGACACTTTTAGATCTTCAAAAGATCAAGTCTTAAATGACACGGTCTACAATGACACCTTTATTAGATCTTCCAACCAAGTCTGTAATGACACCAAAACTCCTTCTAAAGAAATTCTTCAAAAATGAAGAAGAAGAAGAAGAAGTTTTGCCTGATTTAAATATCCCTTCTGATTTTAATATTACTCCTACAAAGGAAATTGATACAAAATTTAATGTACCAATTGAACCTGTAATTGAAAAAGTTCAACCTAATGAAATACCATAAGAATCTCCTGACGATTCTGGCTTTTCATTAATTGACTTAGTTCAACCAGTAGACTTACCACCTGATATTTCTGCTACTCCTTTTGACATAGTTCAACTAGATGAAATACTAGGAAAGCCCCGTGACACTCATCTATTTCTCCTAATATGGAACTCATGGAAAGATATTTAAAAGATTGCTCATCTTCTATATCTTCTAAAACCCGCCATTTCGGCCTAATGGCAACTACTCCTGTAATGCCTAAAGTCGAACTTGACACTATGACATACAATCTAGGTCATCCACCTAGAAATCCTGTCACTCTTTATGACCAAGAAAGGAAGGATGTCTATACCACAGGCAAAAGAAAGCCACATGATCCTAACTTTCAGTTCAACTCAAGAATTCTCAATCTTGCTGGTATTCAGCCACAAAATTGGAATACCTATCTTGAACAATGGACTAGTGTAGTCTATCGGGACTACCAAGCTCTCCACAATAGTGTTACAAATGGAGAAGCAATGGTCCCAATTGTTGAAAACTATCTTGGTGATGTTGCCAAAGCAATTTGAGAATTATACAAGGCAAAGTTTCCTGATAATGTTGCTAACCTTGTTGCCCAAGGTAGCAACATCAACAATTTCACTTATTTTATCCATTGGATAGTCACCATTGGTGATGTCAATACTGGATTAACAAATAGGCAAGCTGAAGCCATGAGAGATTTGGAACAACTACAACTTATAAATTAAGTTAAGGTTATTCCATTCCTCCAAGACTTTTTTGCCCTTGCTGCTATTTCTGGACATTATTATACCCTAGAATTAAGCGCAAGACTTTTCACCAAACTCCCAGGAGATTTAGGAAAAGAAATTTCTAAAGCCTGGAGTAAGTCAGACTGGAACAATGTCTTGCCAGAGTATAATAATACTGGAGCAAGAATTGTTTTCATTATTGAGGAACTTAAGAAGCGGTGTACTTATATCAAGATACAACGCGATCTTAAGCGAAAAAATATGGGATTTTGTGGAGAAATCTACACACCTCAACAATATGAGACCCCTCTTAGAAAACCAAAACCTAAACAGGTTAGGGATTCTAGGAAAATTCCCACCCTCAAGAAGAGCTATTATTTACGAAAATCTCGTAACAAAAAGCCTTATTTGAACCCGAATAAGCATATTCGAAAATATGATAAAAATCGAACATACTGAGATACTCTCACCTGCTTTGCTTGTAAGCAACTTGGACATTTTAGTTCCACCTGTCCAAACAAGCACCACCTCTTTACTAGATAGGCTTGTTTGATCATAGTATAAATGATGACATCCTGTAAATCAGATCAGATGTTTCTAAGGACGAAACTATTTATAGTATTTGTTCTCTTGAAGGATTTGAACCTGAAGAAATTCATGAAACTGAAACTTCTTTTGTTCAAATGTATCTCTAAGATGAACAGCATAGAGCACTTCTTGCTAAGTACTCCGTGTACAATTGTGAATCTTATTTCACCGAAAATTTTGTCACCTCTATTGGAGAAGACGATTTGTTCACACAACTCAATTGTGTAGGAACATCTTCTATTCCAACCTCTAATACTCGTTTAACCAATTGTGTTCATAATTGGAAAAACAGGTATGGTAGTGACAACATTAAGTGTTGTAATTGCGAATGATATCCGGCCTTCAATAGACGTTTCAAATGTTTGAAATGTTTAATTGAAATTTGTGTCACTTGTATCAAATTACTATTTGATATAGATTTACGACCAAAAGATACTTTGTAACTCCCACAACATTCTGGAATTCAGAATATGGTAGAACAAAGATTATCACTCCTTGAAAATAGATTCAACCTTTTTGAAACCGAAGTTAAAAACTTCATTTTCACCATTCAGAAAGGAAAATCCAAAATGGATTATCCCTTTGATCCTCCTAATCCTGGAGATTGCTTTTAAAAGTATCACTTTTCATGATCCTGGAGAATACTCCAACCGTATCACCAATCATTCTTTCAATCCTGGAGATTACTCCAAAAGTATCACCAATCGGGACACTCCTGAACATTGTCTTGTTGCCCTTCAAGATACACTTCGACTTATTTGCAATAAGTAAATCCCCAAGAATTTGCTTATTCTCTGCGCCTTAAATACTAAAGGTCAAAGAAAACAAGCAATAGCCCTTGTTGATACTGGTGCTTCTACCACTTTTGTTGACACAATTTTTGTGCCTGCACAAGCCATTGTGACAACTTCTCATCATCAACTTGTTACGCAATTTGATGGTACAACCATCTGGAATGATAAAGTAGCATATAATGCTAAATTTAGCATTCAGGATAATTGCCACCAGTGGTCCAGAGAGTTTCATTTACTCCAAATCTGGATTACTAATTTAAGACATAAGCATATTAAAATTATGCTTGGCCTTGATTTTATTTATGCACAACTAGGTTCACTAGTTGTTATCAAATACTATACTTTAATTAGCAAATGGTCTGTGCTAACACCTGTTATATCAGAGTATATACTTACGGAGCATGGTGGCATACTCAAGGAACCTAAGACCCTTCCTGCTGTTTCTGATTCTTGTCCCTGTGAAATACAAGGATCATATAAACACAATAGAACCAATGCCTTAGTTGCAACCGATCTTGTATCACCAGATGATACTATCTAAAAATACCTTTTGGTATTACAAGATTCAGGAGATCCTCTTGATTCTTTGGATTATCATTCCATTTCTACCGAGGATTTAGTCTTTGTTAATAATGCAAAGATTATTCAATCTCTCACTACTAATCCTGATATTCAGGATATTGTCAAGATGCTAGAATTTTCTGGCATTATTGGTGAAAATTCTATCAGGGTTTGGGATAAAAACCTTATTGAGTGTAAGTTGATATCATAACCCTGATATCAGGATTACATCTTCTCAGTTCAAGTATGATGCAAGGTCTCAATCAGAGTTTAACATGCATGTCACTCAGTTACTTGAACTTGGCGTAATTAGACATTCTATGTCTAAACATCACACTCTTGCCTTTATTGTCCAAAAAGAAGTTGAAAAGCGAAGAGGACAATCAAGGATGATGTTTGATTATCGGTGTCTGAATGACAATACTCATGATGATGGGTATATCATACCAAACAAGGATAATCTTATTCACTGAAGAAGTTGGTTTTCCAAATTCGACATGAAATCAGAATGCTGGCAAGTTAAAATGCACCCTGATTCCATACCTTGGACTGCATTCAGTTGCATCGAAGGACATTTTGAGTGGCTAGTCATGCCATTTGGATTCAAAAATGCACCTTCAGTTTTTCAAAGAAAAATGGATAACATTTTTTCACCTTTTAAAACCTTTGTGTGTGTGTGTGTGTATATATTGACGATGTTTTAGTTTTTTCAAAAACAGAAAAAGAACACATTGCACACCTTCACACTGTCTTTGCACTTTTTGAAAAGCATGGACTTGTTGTTTCTAAAAAGAAAATGGAGTTATTCAAAAAACACATTAGATTTTTAGGAGCTGAAATCGGCAATGGAATTATAAAGCTACAGCCTCATATTGCTAAAAAGGCTTTGGCTTTTCCTTATCGATTAGAAAATATCACCTTACTTAGATCATTCTTGGAGACTGCAAACTATGCACGACCATATATCAAGAATTTGTCTAAGTATACTGGCCCTCTTTGTAATGAGACTAGTGCCACTGGATTGATTAAATTCAACATTGAGGATGAAAAGCTTGTCAAGAAAATAAAACAAGCAATTTCATCACTTCAACCTTTGAAACTCCCTTTGGCATCTGATTATCTTGTCATCGAGATAGATGGTTCAAATGAAGGTTGGGACGGAATCTTATTGGCTAAAGCTAATGAGTTCTTATTAACAAAAGAGGAACAAGTTTGTAGATACGCCTCTGGCAAGTATCATGAAACTGGTTATCTCACTTCTTTGGATTATGAACTTGTAGCCATACTTTATGTGTTCGAAGCATTTGCTTTGTTCATAATATCTAAAACCAAGATCACTATTAGAACCGATTGCGAAGCTATAGTAAAATATAGCCAAAGAAAATCAGAGAAAAAATTGCTTTCTAATAGGTGGTTGAAATTCCAATAATATGTTCTTAACCGAGGTCTTAGGATCAAGTGGGAACATATCAAACGAACCAATTATACCATCTGATAATTTATCAAGAATTTTAAATGATATTGATAAATTAAAACAGCTTTGCTTTACTGAGATTCCTGTATCGATTACGGATAACTGCAGGAAAGCAGATTCAACCATGCCTCCTAAGGCAAAAGGGCAAAAGTCCCACTATTCAACCTAAGTCCATTCAATTTGGCACCACGTATCTTCCTGTTTATCCTGAAAATGGAAATAATTTTCAGGAGAAGAGACGTTCGAACCTAAGTTCAAAGCAGAAATGCCTTTTGGACTCTATCTGGAGACTTCCAACTTCTATTGAAGATAGTAAGAAAAAGGTATTTATTTTAAATGTCTTAATCCACTATTTCACTGATAGAACTAGAAAGTCTACAGTGGGTCATAGTACTACCGGTCAAAGTACACTATTTCATGTTTTGCTCTGTTTAACGGACCAAAATTTGAAATTTAAGCAACAGTAGATGAAATCCATACTGCAACCAAGGATTTCCCTAAATATTGTGGAAAACTTAATTTTCAAAGGATTTATTTCTTTCTCTGATGCAGAAAAAGAAATGAAAAAGATTTTTGAAAAAGAAACATTTTTTTGTATCACTAAGTGTTCAACGTACCCCCAAATGTACTATTACAATACAATCGTTTGCCAATGTTGCAACTTCTTCTGGAACAAAAAAGTTTCACCAAAGCTTTATTCTTGAATTGTTCTACTATTTTGAATTAGAAGAACAAAAACATGAAAAAGTTTTTATTACCCTCTAAGATTTTCTAAATCAAATTGGAATTGATAAAATTCATTGTAATTGGATTAACATTTTCTAGTGTTACCATGTAAATGAATTTTTGTCTTGCCATAAACTATATCCAGACTATAAAGACAAAATTACAGTTCGTACTGGACAAGTTTTGGCCAAACCCTTTTGAAGATGTCAAATTGCATTTGCATATAGGACTTCTCAGATTAATCTTGATGAATTTGAAATAAAACATTTCTCAGGAGTCAAGATTTTTCCTCAAACCTTGATAGACTATGGTATTCTATCAGCATTCCATCTGACTGATAAAGAACCAAAAGTCAAATTCAACCCTTCTTTGCAAAATGTAACTCATTATCTAATGGCTGATTATGGTAATGGATTATCTGTGGAACTTGATGCTTCACTTCCTATTTGGGAAAGTAAGTTCTGCCCTGCTAGAAGTATTTGAAGAATTTACACAGAGCTATCACACCCAGATATTTACTCCACTTTCCTCAAAACTAGGGATATTGTTCATGATCTTAGTATCACTAAAAAGAAATCAACTTTGCTTGACTAAATGAAACAAGCAAATGCGAAAGTTTTTGGCTGTGATTGGTATTGGGACCCTATTAAGCCTGAGTACCAATTTATGCAACTTGTTGCTGAGGATTATTTCAACAAAGTCTACTGTTCAGAAGACTTTTCCCGTTTCAAATTTTTTGACATAGCAGAAACTCAGACAAAGGTTACAGAAGAATGATGGAGAAGAAAAGTGCTCCACAACAACTATTAACGCTCACTTCTTTTGGTAGTATTGGAGATACCCTTGATCTATATGGAACCGTATCCAAGACATCTTCCACAGCTGGCAAAGCAGAAGACTACGAGGATTTTAACCCCACTCAAGATGCGCCTGATAAAGATCAAGTGCATCCAGACTGGATTTCTTTGCTATCTGTGCTCAGAAGTCAAAAAGCAGCCGACAGTAACTATTCAACTTTTGACAAATTTTGCAAAAAGACGAAGGATTTTGGCAAAATTTTCAACCTTCTCACTGTTGAAAAAGGGCAGATTATTGTTGAAAAAGACAGGTTACTGTTCAAAGCTACTGTGTAGTATTGTTCACAGCACTGTAAGGACGTTTTTTTCAACCTTTTTACTGTTCACTTTAGAAAAAGGTAGGGAATCTTTTTTTTCTTTTGACAAATGTAAGCATAATGGGACGGATTTTGTTTGCATACACTATCCACCATTATTGCTTTACTTTTACAGCTGTCTTAGCATAGGAGTTGAGCCTTTCAATCCTCTATTCAATTTTTTACATAATATTTTTTTTTAAAATTTATTATATATTATTTTAAGGAATGAAGTGGGGAGGGGGGAAGGTAAAAGAAGGGCTTTTTGATAAGGGGGTGGTGTGCAGGTGCAAGTGTTTCTGCGGTATCTACTGCATCTTGCCGCTGAGGGTGAGTAGATGAAGTTGCCTCTGCAACCTGCTCCTGAGGTCGAGAGGTGGTGCAAGGATCCCAAAAATAAGGAAGCTTGTTATCAACCAATCTAAAATCGTAGCACATGGCCTTGGGATCAGCTTCTTCATACCTTCTGGATGTTTCCAGCGGTGAAGAAGATGAAGGTTGAAATCCTTTATATTCATAGTAAGGATTTCAACCCCACTCAAGATGCGCCTGATAAACATTAAGTGCATCTAGACTGGATTTCTCTACTATCGGTGCTCAGAAGTCAAAATGCAGCCGGCAGTAACTACTCAACTTTTGACGAAATTTTGCAAAAAGATGAAGGATTTTGGCAAAATTTTCAACCTTCTCATTGTTGAAAAAGGACAGATTACTGCTGAAAAAGACCAGTTACTGTTCAAAGCTACTGTGCGGCATTGTTCACAGCACTGTGCGGACGCGTTTTTCAACCTTTTTACTATTCACTTTAGAAAAAGTTAGGAAATCTTTCTTTTTCTTTTGCCAAATGTAACCATAATAGGATGGATTTTGTTTGCATACACTATCCACTATTATTGCTTTACTTTTACAGCTGTCTTAGCGTAGGAGTTAAGCCTTTCAATCCTCTATAAAAAGATTGATCTCACACCATTGTAAGCATCGAAATTTTACCTTAACATATACAGTTCATAATAAAAGCTTACAATTTATAACTCTCTTTTTCCTTTAGCCATGTGTGGCTGAATAACACTTTAAGATTACAAGTTCAAGGATAAGCAGCAACGCAATCGAGGACTAACAATGAAAAGGTATGACTTAATCGCTTAAGTCTTTATCATTTTTATAAACTAAGAATGTGTGTAATATACCATAATTTGAGCTGCACATCTGAACCATGTTGATGTTGGGGAAAAGGAGGCGGAGTACCGAAAAAGTACCGAAGGACTGGGAAAAAAAAGGAAAAGCTCCATAAAAAGTACCCAATGCCTTGAGCAGTTCCGTGATCATGTGTATAAGAATTTGTGTATAAGACACATATTCTTAGTAAATCTATGATAATGCTTTAAGTTATTTAGCGTTCCTTGGTCTGTTAATTGCTTGTGTTGCTTATTTATCTAAGAATTTGTAATCTTAACCTTTTAAAAATGAAAAAAATTTTAAAAGATCGACTTTAGGGTTTGTCCCACTTTCTAACAATTTCACTGTGAAACCTTCCTCTGATGGAACTTCCTCTCTGATAAAAAAGGAGTTTAATGCTCATGATCAAAGAATTTGGACACTTTTCTTGTGTTTACAAGAAAGGTTCCCTTATATTTACCAAGACAATGTCTCTTAAAAATCATTGAAGATAGATATTACTGGTTTATCTTACATGATGACCTTATCTTATCTGAATGGGAAAATCACCTACACCCTAGATTTCTCTATTATCACTATGATAGTTCGGATTCTAACAATCCTTACTATGAATATGAAAAATTTCAACCTTCATCTTCTTCACCGCTGGAAACATCCAGAAGGTATGAAGAAGCTGATCCCAAGGCCATGTGCCATGATTTTAGATTGCTTGATAACAAGCTTCCTTATTTTTGGGATCCTTGCACCACCTCTAGACCTTAGGAGCAGGTCGCAGAGGCATCCTCATCTGCTCAACCTCAGCAGCAGGATGTAGCAGATACGGCAGAAACACTTGCACCTGCACACCACCCCCTTATTGAAAAGCCCCTCTTTTACCTTCCCCCTCCCCACTTCATTCCTTAAAATAATATATAATAAATTTTAAAAAAACTAATATTATGTAAAAAATTGAATATAAATTCTATGACAAAAAAATAATGACAAAATAATGTGTAAAAAATTTTTTAAAAAATGAACAAAATCTTTTAATATGTTTTCCCTTCAGTTTTTTCTCCTACACATTATTTAGAAATAAGTTTTTTCTCCCTAGTTTTTTCCCTTTAGCTTTTTTCCCCTTGGCTTTTTCCCCTAACATTAATCTTGCTCTTATAGGTAAAAAAAATTGCAGGAGTACTACCATCCGTAATTTTAGGAAGAAAATAAAAGAAAAACCCAGAAAATATATTATCAAATAATAAACAACCAATTTAATTAATAGTATACTCAAATTAACATACACCTACTATATTGAAACAACTGTTTTTTCTCACATCTTCCATTCCATTACATTGAAGTCAGACTCATTGAGTTTTATAGCGTAGCAATTCTCTATACAATTGTGATATCAACCTCGAGACATAACGAGTAGCGAAACTCTTTCAGCACCAAATTCGGAAACCGATTGAAGAATCCAATATACTAGTCATCACGCGAATTAAATGGTATGTGAAATTCCATTGCAATTATGTAATCATATCATTGTAGTTACTTAATTACTTTCGAAACAAAATCACGGCAAATGACTATTAAGGCAACAGCTTTACTTTAAATACGATTTCTGCGGGTAGATTACACTCTCCGTAACTAATGGCTGTAATGTTACCATATTATGTGTATTTGTAGTATGTTACTTGTTTTTCTTGTATGTAGTGTAATCTGTTACTAGGCATGTTTTCTTGTCATGTCTATTTTAAGCATCAGAACGAAAATAAAATGATAAATTCTAAGAAATGTATATTACATTTAGGTACTGTTTGATTAGAAACATTAGAAAATACATGAAAACAAAATGAATTCTAAGTAATTAAATTTCTTAGAATTAATTTTCATGGAAAATGTCAATTACACGTGTTTGATTGACTTAATTTTCTACCAAGAATTAGTTGTTGTTTTCCATTTTTTGGTATTTGATAGATATTATATTCTATGGAAACAAATTTTTTAACCAAATTTTATTATTTGATAGAATAATGCTATTAATCTAGACCGGAAACTGGTATCCAGTGTAGTTGTTATCTCTTTATTGGACATTAAATAAATAAGGACCCCATGTATTTATGTATATTAAGTCATCCTCCAATATAGTGATGTCAACTAGACTGGAGACCAAGATAAATAGCACCATTCTATTTGATAGTCATTTTTTTATAGAAATTATCAAGTTTTATATATAAATTGTAATTTTTTCCATGGATTTTTTTATTTGCCAAAATTTTTAATTTTTCAAAATTACACGAGCTTCAATTTTGAGCTGAATATACATTTATATTTGAGGCAAAATCAAACCATGGCGAATAAAAAAAGGATAACTAATGTCAAACTTTTGTTATGCATGATTTTTTTCATAGATGATGATGATATGATGGGAACGTTTGAGCATGGTTATCAAGATAGGGTATAGAGTGAGGTTTTGTGACGATTATAGTCTCGTCAGACGGTTTACTACTCATAATTGGATTAATAATTTTAAGACCAGCAACTATCCCAATAATACACCTAATAAGTAGAAGCTTATACTAAAAAAGAAATTGTAAGAAATTCAGTGAGTGATTTGTGCATGGATATGAAGATAAAACAAAGTTATAAACTTTAATAACGATCCGGAATTAGAAAAATTGAAATGATTATAAGACCTAATATTCGATAACATTGGCAAGAAATGCCATGTTACATAAAATCTCAAAAAAATAAAAAAGAAAATGAGAAATTCTCAATTTACACACGTGTTTTTCAATTTTTTAGATTTTATTTTATAATTTAAAAAATAATCCAATATTTTAAGAAATATGAAATTCCAATTCTCTGAAAAACGAATTACCTAGGTTCCCCCAAAGAAAATATTTTACTTGTTTCCGTGGAAAATATAGTTACGTGACCAAAAGTGAGAATATTTTTCATAAAAAAAAAAGAAAAAAGCCAATCAAACAGCACAAAAGTAGAAATTTAAATAGAAAACTAATATTTTTCATAGAAAATTATGATAATCAAACACATCCTTATTGGCTTTCATGTTTACACAATTTATTGGAATATATCCATCCATTAGTAATGACGTAGTAAGTAGAAGAATGTTAGGAATTATTAACATGTATTACATTGGTACATGTAATCTAGTACATAGGTTGTGCTCATTTTTGTATTACATTACATTTTACGTAATTAGTTGATATTATGTTTCTACATGTGTATAGGTATAAATTTTGTAAACATGCTTGTTAAGCACATTATAGCATGAGATGACAACGAGTACCACTCCGTGATTTTCTAAAGAGAGGCTTCCTCTCCTTAAGGAGCGGAAATCTGTCATGTGGCTGCATGTTATTGTGGGTTGGTGGATTGAGGGGCCTCTTAATCTCTCAACTCCCAATCACATGTAGTCGCATGACAGGTTTCCTCGCCTTAAGGGAGAGCAAGCCTCTCTTTAGAAGGACTCGTACTACTCGTCCACCGGTATTGTTAGAGTCCCCGTACCATTGGATTGCTCATACAAAAAACTACTTGAAGAAATGATTTGCGGAGCACCTAAATTCGACACTTCAAGCACAACATGTGTGATTTGATATATGGTGGACAATTCTATAGGACCCATAGAAATTGCTGATGAAAACTCCGTAAACTTTTATCTATATCAAAAGAGGTGTGAATAGATTGTGACAAGTTTCCCACTTCGCGGTGGTGCTCTTCCCCCAACAAATAATGGTATGCAGTTGCAACATGTTGACTCCTCAAGAAAAGTAAGCACTTCCAGTTCAAAGTAGAACTATTGTTTTACTTTGAATAGATATGTGATAACTATTGTTATAGGAGAATTCAATTAAAGGAAGATAATAATTCCATTTAAGTGGGTACTCTAATGTTACTGCACGGAGAGCATCTTCTAAAGTCTGTATGGTCCGCTCTAATTGCCCATCTTGTTGGGGATGAAATGATGTCCTAAACCTCAATTGTGTATCCAAAGTTTGATGCACTTCTTTCCAAGATCGCGAAAAAAATCTTGGATCACAATTAGAAACAATGGATTATGGATATTGGTACCCTATGCAATCTTATTACTTCCTTTATGTACAATTATGCTAATTGCTTCATTCGAAAATTCATCCTTATGGGTAGAAAATGAGTTGATTTGGTTAATCAGTCTACAACCGCCCACGTGGCATCATATCCTTTTGCAACTTTAGGTAATCCACTAACAAAATCAATTTTTACGTTTTCCCATTTCCATTTAGGTATTTCTAGTGGCTATAGTGTGTAGCTGGTCTTTGGTGTTCATCTTTGACTTATTGACACGTGAGACACTATCTAAACAATTACGCTATTTGTTTCTTCATGTCAGTCCGCCAACACAATTTATTAATGTCTTGAGTAGAACTTGTGTGTACTAAACAAGTTGTAGCATGAGATTCTTTCATTATAAAGTTTCGAACTCCACCATCTTTAGGAATATATATTCATTAATCCTTGTACCTTAAGATACCACATTGGCATTTTTTGGGTGGTAGTGAATGGTACAATCACAATTTTGACCAATTCTAGCCAACGTTTTTATCTCATATTTAATTCCTTTTGGGTAAAGAAAAACTTAAGGCTCTTATAATATGTATAGATCTCACATTTTGTCCTGTACAAATAATGTAGCCAAATCTTAAGGCGAAAACAGTAGCAGCCAATTTTAAATCATGAACCGGCTTATGCTTGCATATATGGCTTTAATTATTGTGAGGCATATGCTGCCACTTTTCTCCCTTGCATTAAAACACACCCAAGCCCAAATTTTGAAGCATCACTATAAATAGTGAAATTCCTATCCTCCTGGGGAATTACTAAAACAGGTGCAGAGGTAAGCTTATCGTTCAATTCTCTAAAGCTCGTTTCACAATCCTCTATCCGTTAGAAGTGAATAATTTTCCTAGTCAATTTGGTCAAAGGAAATGCAATTTTCGAAAAATCTTTCACAAACCGATGATAATATCCAACTAAACCTGTCAAACTTCTAACTTCTGTAGGAGATGTGGGTTTGCCAGTTGAACAGTGCCTCAACTTTATTAGGATCAATAGATATTCCTTTTTGAGAAATCACATGTCCTATAAAAATGTCATTTTCTATCCAAAATTCACATTTTGAAAACTTTGCTTCTTCTCTCGTAACAATGCAAATGTGGGAGATGCTCTACTCATGACTTAGAATAGACAAGTATAAATGAACACAATAATGAATTTACCAAGGAAATCCTTACAAACGTGGTTCATTAAATCGATAAAGATAGCCGAGGCATTTGTTATTCCAAAAGGCATAACAAAAAAACTCGAAAGAATAATGCTATGTAGTACCAATGGCGCTTGGCACCGGTCTAGGTGGCATCTAATGTGTCATTAAATGATAAATAAAATTAAATGAATAAATAAATGATCCACTTAATTCAACTTATCATTTAGTACCACCTTGATATGGTGCTAAGCACCAGTAGTGCTAAATAGCACTACTCAACTCGAAATGTCCATATCTAGCACTGAAAGCCAATTTAGGAATATCCTCTTCCTTTATTTTTCGTTGATGATACCCAGATTAAAGATCAATATTAGAATATACCGCATAACCTTTTAATTGATCTATTAAATATCAATTCTTGAGAGTGAGTACTTGTTCTTAATTGTCACTTTGTTTATACCCTGATAATCAATACATAATCTCATTGATCCATCATTTTTCGTTACAAATAAAAATGGCGCTCACCAAGGAGAACTACTTGGTCAGATAAATCCCTTCTAAAGTAGTTCATCTAATCATTTTCTTAGTTATTTTGATTCAGCGGGAGCCATTCTTTAGGGTGCCTTGGAAATAGATTGTATACTGAGAATGGTTTCAACAGAAAATTCAATTTCACGGTCTAGGGATAGACCTGGTAACTCATCAGGAAAAACCTCTGGGTATCATTGCGCTACTGTTAAGTATATGAGTCCGTAATTGGTTTCTCAATTGTTATATGGTGTAAATTAGCTCAAAATCCTTGATATCCTTCTTGGACTAATTTTTTAGCTCTTTTAGCCTAAATGAAAATAACTTCTCTCCATATGTGGAAAATAAATAGGATTTTGATTTGGAAATCTTAGGGTTCTTACTCTACAGTCCATTTTAATAGTATAACCAATCGATTCCCAAAATAATAGCAAATCCCTTGTCTTCAAATAAAGCCAAATCAACAATGCATTCTCTATTTGCCAACAAGATTAGAGTATTTGGTAAACACCATCAAGCCATGTGTGTTTGTCCCTAAGGTATCACAATATTCAAGCATAATTAATACGACCCAACGAGGCAACTGAACATCCACAAATGAGCCAGGGTTAGTCCATCAATTCAGAGTAAACAATGTTAGATTTAGACAAATAATATATGTTTTCTAAGCAGAAATGAGTCACTGAGCAAAGCTCATGGGTAAAAGCCTTTAAGCGTACTAATTTCGTGGCTAAATTCCATCGTTCTGAGGGTCAAATTGGCACTTCAATCTTTATAACAGAAATTAATATTTTTTTGACACATTTTCTAATTTTTTCATAATTAGAATGTTGGTGTATTTTGTTTTAATAATTAGGTTTCTTTTCTTTCAAGAATTATGATTTTGTTTTTCAGCACATATTTTTGCACATTTTTCAATTGGGAACTTTCGTTGGACGAAGCTGTTTTTCCGACTTAGCTAGACAAGATGAGTAAACAAACCGCTTGGACAACGCATCCGATGAATCAAACCCCAGTTAGGGCTTGCTTGACTGTGTTTGACCGAGAATACATGTATCTTCCCACATGTTTTACTCTAAAAATTTTTACTGAGGACGGTGAGATGAGTTCATCCGACCTCTTTACCATCTCGTCTTACAAATGTAGCTCGAGTTACAGCCCCATTGACTGTATTTGACGGTGTTTGACCAAAATTATGCGAACTTTTACGCATCTTCTGGTTAGAAAAGTTAGGTCCAATGAAATGATTCTTGGCCTCTGGGTAGTGAGTCCAATGGAACGGAACCCTCTACTGCTACATTCGAAGAGCTAGGCTCGAGTTACGGGCCGTTTGACCGCATTTGATGGAAACTTCTCGCATTTTCAATTAACGGATTTTCATTGAAGTGATTTCTAGACTCTGTACAACAACAAGAGTCCATCGGAAATTAAGTCTAGTTTAACTGCGTTTGACTGGCAACCATCATATTTTGGAACTGATGTGATTTAGGACCAAACTTTAGTCTCTTTGGACAACTATTATTGAAGTAACTGTTTGTGATATTGGCGACTTCAAATGGTCAAAAAAATCACATACAGGATATGACTTTAAGCCATCAAACCAATCTTGAAATCTTGACGAGACGGATAAGACCTGTTTTCCTGTGTTTTACTGATAATACACACATCTTTGTATATTTTTTTACCAGAGAATTTTTTGTCAACAAAACTTGAGACACTGAGACTACATCACAGGACCACTCGCCCCTGCACCCAATAAGCGAAGCTCAAGTTGACCCTGTTTGACTAAATATGCACATATTATTACACATTTTTCAATATGAGAACTTTCGTTCGATGAAGTTTTTTACAGACTTAGTATGACTAGACGAGTGAACAGACTGCTCGGATTGAGTTTGGGCTTACATGACTGTGTTTGACTGAAAATACATTTATTGTTCACTGTAAATAGTAATAACCACAAGTACACAGGTTGAACAAGTAATAAAGTAGAAAATGAGTTTGAGTTATAATTCCTACGAGTATCAGATTGAGTATTGAAATTATTAGTTCATATTTGATTAATCAAATATTGAGTTTTATTACGAAAAGAAAATAAAGTAAACAAGTTAATAAAATTAAACAAATAAAGTATGTACAATGATTTAGAAGGACTAATATGATGGATATATGTTAGGATTCATGACTTCACTATAATTGATTTGCCTAGTCTCGCGACAATTAATATATGTTACCGATCAAATTTCACGAAATTAATTAACTACTCCTCTTGAAACTAGTTAATCCTATTTAATTATGCCCCTTACCTATCGCTAAGTGAGCGCATTATCAACCTTTTTAAATACATTAGTAATAAGAAATTCACGTAAGTCTCTCCAAAGTTCAGCCTATGGTGATCGAACTAACTACAAGTAAATTTCTTTGTCTTGTCTCAATTAATGATTCTTATTGCGTAAGCTAACTTTAATTATCATCTCTCGAATTCAACAAAAGTCCATAGATTCATTCATCAATTGGCCAAAAAGATAAAAGACAAGACAATTCACCAATAAGAATTTAACACAAAAATTAATTACATAAATTAAGTATCGAAAAATACGACTAGGGTTCCAACCAGGTCAAACCGTTCGTTCTAACTTAATAAAATTATGGACACATAATGGATAAAAAACGACACTACCTTAGATTTTATAAGAAATCTTAATAAACTGACATATGAGGTTCCATGTATATCTTTCCAAATAACATTTGTTCAATCGAATATTAACGGACAATTGAAACCAAATGGATTCATTTAAGATACTTGATACACTTACCTAAATTAAAGTGATCTGGTTAACCACATAATAAAACTCTTTTTATGTCCTTATTGTTCATTAATTTGATTTACACTCTTATTCATTGATAATATTTTCTTTTCCATTGAACATCTCATAGACTTTAAAAATGTACATAATCCACGTTCACACAAATATATAAACATAAACTAACTTATTTAAATTAATTTTTAAACATGCAAACACTAGAATTCTATATGTTTACTCAAATTTTAATAGATGCTAGATCTATATATTAGACTTGCATGACAGTTCATTTATAATTTCAAAACTCATTTTTTGATATTATTTTATTAATTAGTATATGAATTAATATCAGATTTTTCTTACAATGTGGAAAAAACAAAAATAAAAATAAAGATACAAAGATAAAAAAATGAACATATACTTGAATACAAAGAATCTATTAATTTAATATAGGTCATTGAAAAATTATGACTCCATTACATTATAATACAACCAAAAAAATTGAAACTATATACACGACAAAAGCTAATACATTTATAGTACCACAAAACTCATAATAATAACTACTCAACATACAAACCATAATGAACAACATAAAAAATTTCAAACTACTAAACTACAAAAAAATATAAAAAAACTTATTATTCTTTTTATAAGGATGCCAAGGAGCCAACCATGAATGAGCTTCCAATCCAATCGCATTTTGCTCATCAATATTTTCCTTTCCCGTATATCCATCATATATATTCAATCACATTTTGTTCACCAATCTATTCCTTGCCGTATATTCATATTACAAAGAACTAAACTAATGAACTCTATTAAATTGCAGTACCTTCTTAATTCCTTCTATATATATAGTACGTTTAAAACTTCCTCAATTGATTGAAAAAAAAGTAGTTGAGTATATATATGAAAACAACCAAATGTTATGGAAAAACTATGTTATGGAAAAACTAAATGTTATAAATAACCAAAAGAGTTGAATAAGAAAAGTCAAATCTCTAAAAATCCGTATATATAGTATGAAATTTCAGATTTGGTTCAATTGGTTCCTCAACAAAAAAAAAAAAAGCAATTTCAAATTATTTTATAGATAATAAGTAAGTTTACAACATATTTATGGTAATCTCTAAATATTGGTTATCCACTCAATCTAAATCTTTAGGTGTAGCTAATCTGTTTTTTAAATTAATTGTCTTATCTACATGTTGTATAAATTACCAAGTTGATAGGTATCAAGTAATTAATATTCTATTTCTAATTTTAAATTTCATAATTATTAATTTGTTATCTACATTAATTAATAATATAGAAAAATCAAGAATATCACACGAGTTATCGTAATAGAAAATAAAATGTCAAAATAATACCCTATTAACAGATTTTTTGACTGGGAAATTGTAGTACCTATGTACTATAGACTTAATTTCTTTTTTATATATAATAATCTAATATATATATATATATGTATATCTTTTCTGTGTCCCGCTGTTCAAGTTTGTAGTTCAGCGAAAATTTTGTCTTTAAGTAATTGAAAAAATAAAAAATAAAAACACTTTACAAACTGGTGCTAGAGGAAAGAAATTTACTGAGGAAATAGAATGAGCCTCACCGCTAACGTGGCGGAAATCTAACAAAAGCAATTTGTGAAATTCTAAGAATCATTAGTATGATGTTTTTACCCGTGCTAAGGAATTTTAGTGGACAAAATAATTGTGTGATGATTTTATTGATCAATCACACAGGACATCCTACAATAATAAAAAGAGACAACCTTGTTTTCACTGTTCCAACAACTGTTCACAAAATCCGATTCATAAGGCGTCATTCTTATTTCACACTAACATCATAGGGCTTTTTCCTTTATACACAAAACGTATGAGTCAAGCTAGGTAACTGAATCGTATTAAAATTACAATACAAAGTTTTGCTGTACGAAATATTAAATATAAGGAAAGACAACAGTAATACAAGAAATTTTATCGCATTAAGATACATAAGATACGAATGATCATCCACGATGACAAGTCTTCGTGATTCTTTGACCATTCTTAAATTATTATTTCCTTATGGTGCAGTGGATTTTATTTTTGTTCGAGGACATTACCACTTTGTTTGACGACTCAATTTTATAAATAACCTTGTTTATAAATGGCAACTTGGTATCATTTTATTGGCTTCATTTTTTTTAAAAAGTCAAAAAACAAAAGTCAAGCTGTTATTTTTTATTTTTTTAAAAAGTAACTGATGAAATAACGTCATGTGACAATTTGTTAACCAATATTTATAAATAACAAGTTTTCAGGCTTTCATCATGTACTTTAACTTCTGCATAGATAATCTATCTATAATTACTAATAACGTTGTGACAAACCTATATAAAGTATAGGTTTGTCACAATTTACATTAAGCAATCATTATTTTGTGCTTAGGCACCAATCTATATATGTCAGGTTGGATTAATGTCAGTTAGAACTACAATATAGATCAATGCCTGAGTTATAATTTTCTTGTGTATAGTTTTTTAGTTATCCATCATGGTATAATAATAATAATAATAATAATAATAATAATAATAATAATAATAATAATAATAAAGCCATATAGGCTGCTCATATATTAGCTCGAAAGACGTTTTCATTTTCTTCCTCTTGTAGTTTTCATGTGGCCCTGATTGGATCGCTTCCACTATTACTCAAGATGTATCTCAGGCTTTGATTGCTAATGAAAATTAATAATTTCCTTTCAGAAAAATAATAAAGCCATATACTCATGTAAATGAAAGAGGGTGCAATTATATATGTGTGTGTATGTATGTATATATACATACATATATATATACACACACATACCTCTTTCACCTTTGCTCTATTGATTTTCCTCATGTACAATGGTATTGGAAGTCAATTTTGATTTAAAGATATCCGGAGTCTCCGTTTTGATTGCATCCAATGTATATGTAGCGTCTTTCTTTCTACTAGTTTCATAAACCCACATGTAGGGTAGTATGTATGTGAATAAAATTAATAGAGAAAATTTAGATCATCTCTCTATTGGTAGATAATTAAAAAAAATACAATTCATACTTTGGGTATTCTTCTATACTCCATCAATGAAATAAATAATAAAATTCGAAATATGGGAGGAGACATCACTATCATAAAGGCAAGAAGTAAAGAGAAGAAAGTTCATTTAATCACAACTCTGGTTTTCACGTTTAAGTCAGGTTCCTTCTCTTCAGTTTATGACAGGCCCCCTTCTCTTTAGTTTATGACAGGCCCCTTCTCTCTACAATAAACCCTCCATTTAAATTATACTGCAAAAATTTCTTATATTAATTATTGAACACAAGCGAGTAAAACATTATGAGTTATACTTCAAGTTTGTTTTTGGTCCGCAGAATGGCTTGTTTGATCTTTACATTAATTGGCTCCTCTTTTGGGTTTTTCTGCCCTCATTTTATGTACCCTTCCACATTTTTCTCTTTATTTTTCCCTTTACATTGAAAATGTTATGTGCAACATTTATGGCAACATGAATATACGAGCTAAGAAATAACTTGGACCTAAATGTGGGGTTCTCAGAGTTATGATCTACCATCAGACGTTTGGCAATATTATGCTGCTAGATGCACCCATCTGGCACGCCGCACGCCACATAAGCGTTATATTGTCAAACATCTGGCGTTAGATAATTTCCTGGGTTCTCATAGGGCCTAGAAGTAAGAAAAAGGGATGGGTCTAAGACAAGAGTGAGTAAAAAGACAAAAAATAATTGGTCTATGTGATAGTGAGACCCACTAACGAGCTCTTTGAAGAACCCACCTCCCGGGTTAAGATCAAATTTGTACAAAATCACTTTGTATTATTGTTTTTTGTTTTTTGCACTTTTCTAAGATACATGTCGTGATATTCATAATGAGTTCAGCTTTGTTTATTTATGATTATGGTCTTTCAAAAAACGTGAAACTCTTTCAAAAAGTGGCCAGGTATCATGTGAAGTTCATCAACTATGTACGTATCACATTAATACCCCACCCACTACCATTGTAATGCTATAAATCTCGCTCAATATCTCTTACATTTCATTCAAATATTTGTCTTATAATTTACTTGATTTCTACTATTTTTTCGCTTGCCCTTTTAATGTTAATATCTTCATGAACTTTTAAACTTGTCTGTTCTTTTACTTAAAAATGAAGCGAACACTGTCGATTGCAGTTTTCTTTTTGATTCTTGCCACGGGGAATGCCCTCCGCCCTAATCATTGTAAGTACAAACTTTCACTCTATTATTATATCATCACTTTTATCATCACGGAAGCTATTTTTTTTTAGCCTTTTTTGAGGAAAAATCATTTGTAAAGATAAAAGTTTTTGAGACCATTTATATTACATAAGTAGTATTCTATATCTACCCGTTGTCATGTGGTACTACAATGTTAGTAATGCCCTTCCCCATGAGACAAATGAATATTCCCGTTAGAATTATGCTACACTTACACAATTTTTGAGAAAATCTTATTTGACAGTATCTTTTATCACACATGACATTATTTAAAATTAAATCACAGTCCAATGATAGCAGCGGATTGTGTAAAATATTTATATGCAGCATATGCACGAGTGGGGTGGGATTTTCTTTCATGTTATACATGATGCCCCACGGGGGTTATTTATTTATTTTTTTTGTAATTTATATTGCCAAATTTTAAATGTTACCTTCAAACATGTGTTAATTAGTTGCCCACCAAAGCAAAGGTCCGTTCAAGGGATATCATTATCATATGTTCCCTAAGGTATGTTTCACATATCATTTTACTTTCTTTTGCTCAAACTAAGAACACAGTTAAGAAAGAAAAATGACATTGAATATTAATGATTGTTGTTCGTAGAAGGAAGTTGCAAAGGGCTCCGTCGAGCTAGGAATGGAGCTGTACCCGACGGGGTCGAGTTTGCCGGATTGTTCGCACGCTTGTGGGCCGTGCATCCCGTGCAAGAGAGTGATGGTGAGCTTCAAGTGCTCAACTGAGTCGTGTCCGGTCGTCTACCGGTGCATGTGCAAAGGAAAATACTACCACGTCCCCTCCAATTAACACCATCTATTGCAGAAATTAAGCAAACCATTTTTGTTGAGTTCATGATTTCATGGAATTTGCTTTAATTTGTCTCACCTTAATTTCACCTTTTAGGCTTGTAGTTATTAATTTGCTAGAATTGTAGGACTTGGTGAAGCCATTTAATTTCTTCTTGTATATATCCCGAGAGCTTATCACATTTCACACAAAGCCTTTACATAAACTTGGTGGAGTTTGCGCCAAGTAATGTGTGTTTGCTAGCTTACCTTTGTTCTTAACAACGTTACAACACATTATGGTTAAAATCATCTCTCGCTAAACGTCTAGTGAGATTTATGCCTTCAGACGCCTATGTGAAAAGAAATTATTAAGAACCCACACGTGGGCTCCATCACCTAGGGTGAAAGGAGTTCTATCCACTTGTGAGTTCCTAATCATCTCCCTCTACATAAACATCTAGCGACGACATATCATAACTACACATTATGACATTTCGTACGTTAATCCTTTTCAACACTGACCAAGTCCATTCTTTTTTCATTTATTTTTCTTTCTCTCTTTTTATTTTCTTTTTCTTTTTAATGGCAACGATGGGAAAATTAGAAGAAAACCAACAATCAATCACCCAATTTCCAAACAGGTCACATTTTTAAAATTTAACAAATCAGGTTTTTGGGGTGCGTTTTTATCACTTTTACAAATGATGTTTAAATTATATAATTAATTATAGAATTTTATTATATTAAATCCTTTCTTTTTATTTTAAATTGTATTAAATTCCTTTCTAATATAAGAGGAAATAAAATAAGAAAACAATCAGTCCAAAGAAAATTGCGAAAGGAAAAGCATTGTTGTACTTGTATTGTTCTTGTAGCCGCAGCTGTCAGTGCGGGAATTAGAAATTTATCATTGAGGGAGCAAAATATAAACGTTAATTATCCTAAAATTGATTTTTTGTTGATTGACAGGACTGTCCTGTCATATGTACACATGATGAAAAATCATTAGTTTAACCATCAGGTTATTAGTTCAACTAGCTGGTCATTGTCTATTGAAAATTTTAGGGAAAATTACCCCATTCAAACTTTAGCTTTGTCCAAAAATAATTGGTATTGTTATAAATTTGAAAAATATTTGGTTATTTTTATTTATTTTTTATTTGTTTTATTTATTATAAGTTAATTAAATTTTATCCCTAAACACCCACCTCAACCCACCCAACTTAGTTGGCCAGAACCCAGCTGGCCACCACTAATCACCGGCGATCAAAATTCGATAATCGATCGCCGTATTCTAACAGTAGGATATCTGACGATCGGTCACTAGATTCCAACCGTTTTTTCTGTTTTTTTCTTTTCCTTTTTTTTCTCTTTTTCCTCTCTCTCCTTCTGTTTATAGTTTTTCTTTTTTCCTTTTCTTTTTTGAAAAAATTGTACAAAAGTCAAATTCCATGTAGCAAAGCCAAGAATGCCATTTTTTTTTCACAAAATCCAATTGTAGCAAGAAAGTACTCGTGAGTAGACAAAATTACCCCTGATTTTAGACATTCATGCCCAACAATACCCCTTTTTTTACCAGCTATTAATGAATCTATTTCCCTGACATCCCATCTTCTTAGTCTGCATTCTTTTTTCCCCGGCTTTTATCTTCCAGTTTTGTACGCTTAGTTTTGGGGCTTCTTTGGATCACAGATTTTCATCCACCCTTTCTTCTGATTACTCTCAATTCATCCATTCTCCATTGATTGAGTTCATACCCTTGTCTCCACTCTATTCCTCTCTTCTTTCGGTTCTTGCTACGCAATTTATGACAAAAGATTGATGGGTTTGTAGGTTAGTAGTTGATTAATTTTGTTATTACAAGCTCTCTCAAAGGTTTTCTGCTTCAGCCATGGTTTCGTACTTCCATTCTCTTTTTCTTGCTACATCAACCGCCTGCAAAGCCCTATAAGGTAAGGAATCATTTATTTATCATGGTTGGGAGCTAGGTTTTTTGTTATTTGTTTTTTGTGACCTTTTTGGGCTTTTATGGTGTCCGTTGGTGGGCTGAATTAAGGTTCTTAGGTTTGACTGTGGCTGTTCCGCTGCAGGTAATTTCCCCTTCCCCTACAACAAAATTTACACAGTTAGTTCTTTATTTCGCTATAATTTGATTTTTTTTTTTATTCTGATTAGGCTGGTAGTGAAATTAAGTTGGTGCGATTCGCTACTCCATAATCATATTAATGCGGTATATATGGTTATTATTTACTATTTAGGCTAGAGGATTCTTTAGAGGATGGGAGGGTTTCTAAATAGTAATTCTAAGGCCTATATTTGAGAAAGATAGAGGTGAATTTATGTTCGACTTACTTGGCTCTTATCATCAGCACCACTGCAGTTTCATAATGTAAAAAATTCCTAAATTGGAGATGCACTAAAGGTATGTTTTTAGTAACCAATTCAAAATAAGAGTTCAAGAAGAAGAACGGATGTTTAAATTTCTTTTTTGGTAGGCTACAACAATTAATCTTCATCTTATCTAATAGTCAGAGATCGGCTATTATGGGTTAAAGTAACTGTGTTATTTAATCACAATGTTCCGACGCATTTTGTTGTCATCCGTGTAATTGTTTCAAGTTGTATTCAGAAAAACTATTCTCTTTATCTTCATTGGCCTTTTCTTCTTTTAAATATAGTTGGTATTTGGTTCTGTTAGACGGGTGATTCTGGACGCTAAAGTTGGGCTGCCATTGTATGAAAAAGGCTCGTGAAGGATATCCTTTTTGTTGTAAGTATATTTGTGATATTGCTAGGTACTTAAAGATATTTAGGAAAAAATGTTACAATTATAATTATTGGCCAATTATAATTGGATTTCAAACTGTCCCTTAATCTCAATTCTACAACTTGGAGGAAAATGAAGCATGTATGATTAGAACTCCAAAATCAAAAGACCATTTTATAAGTCTAAAAATCTAGCTTTCTTCTTAGATTGTCACTTTATCACTTTATGAGATGTATATTTAATATGCATTTTTATTGTTCAAGAAGTTATTTAAGAATGATTTGTTGGAAAATATTTGAAATATAAGCACTGCTAATTTTTTTGAATTTCATAGATTGAGAAAACTGAGTATAAGAATTGCTTATGTGGACCAAAAGTTATAGTTTAGTAAAGGATGTGATAAAATTGCCAATGATTAATGCATCATGTTTCCTAATTTTTTTTTTGAGATAGTAGCTTAATTTCATAGTAACTTTACGGTTCTAGGTGGGGCTACATTGTGGTGGTCATCCGGCAACAAGAACTAGGATGAATTTGTTAAGGATGAGAAGTATCGCAGTTGCTGGTGTTTATCATTCATTCACTGATCAAAAGCTTTCATTAATCAAAAGCTGGTGAAAATCTTGGATGGGTATGAATTAAATATCTCATTTATTTTCTGAGCATTCAAGTCGGCATTTTTGTCAATTTGATATGCATTATTTGTCCATTGAAGGATATGGAGGCTATATATGGACTGTTGATGAAAAGGGAACCATGCAGAAAATGTTGTTTGAGCTCGTGGATGCTGTTGTGAAAACTAATCCCACTTTTGCAAAACATCTAATGCAAGACACAAAAACATAATGTGTAAGAGAAGGTTTCTTATTGTAAGATGATCAAGAGTGAGAGAAAATATTTGGTTACTATTAAAAAGATAAAACTGCTAATTAGATCTTGACATACTTAGAGGTATTTTTACCCCGTTACGTCCCCAAGCCCTTTACTAGAAATGAAAAAGGAAGGGAATGATTTTGTAGAGGAGATAATTAGTTGTGGTAATTTCTGTAAAACTTTAGCGTTCCAAAATACCCTTGTTGACATGGCGCTTGTAACTACCAATTAAGCTTGAGATCAAAAGATCTGATAATTATTGATTTGGTATTTTCTTTCGGATTTATTTTCAATTTGGTATTTTTTTTGGCCTTTTTTTAGTAAACAACAAATTTTCATATGTCTTTGGATTGATATTTACACCTTAGTTTAATATTTTTTTACTGCTATTCTTTTATAAGTGAGTGAATGCTATTTGTTCATTTTTTTCTACTAATTGGTGCTATGTATATCTTTTTTCTTAGACTGTAGTTTTCTGACACACTGATTAAATATCTTGAAACATAGTGCAACTGGTAAATTTTATTTTTTTTTTCCAATTTTTGTGTGCATATTTTTATGATTGTTATTGGTTTTCGCTTTTTGGTTTGGCTCTACTAATATCCCTTTAATTCATCGTTTAAGTATATATGCATGTCTCCCCTCCTCACTATATATCATATAGTTATACAGCAAATCAAGAAGTTAGCCAGCTGAGATTTCGCAACTACAAAATCCTATTTCAATAGGAGAATCACTTTTGCTAATTTCTTAGTAAAATCATAGTCCTTCATTTTCTCCATTTCTTGTACAGAAAATCAAGTGTCCATATCTATTCCTTTTCCTGAGTATGTTATTATTATGTCCTTAAGGTTTATATATTTGATATTGGGGTGGATTTTGTGTTTGTTCTTGTATTTTCTAATCAGATTTTGTTCTTTTCTCGATTTGAATGCTAATTTTACATTTGGCTTTGCTCCTTATATCGCAGTGAGAAAAAGATTCTACTTTCTTTGTCAAAATTAAAATGATGATCCAGTTAAAGTATTTTTTATTTTATATATGTATTTATTGTTTTTTTAGTTTATGAATTTTGTTTTGATCATATTGAAATCAAGTAATTTAAGGAGATATAAGAGGAATTTGTAGATCTGGATTAATACACTAGGGAGTAGGTTTTGGAGTTGAAGTGAAAATGGGGATAAGAAAGGCACAAGTTTTGGTGGCAAAAGTTTGCTAGCAGGTTTGAATTCTAGTGACTATTTTTTGCCCTCTTCTTTATCCTGGAACTTGGGAAGATTCCAAAATTTTAATTTTACTATTTCAACCCTAATACTGAGGCTTTTCCATTGTCCTTTTTTTAAGAGGTTTTAAAATAAATAAGTAATAGTAAAAGGAGAACACATTCAGGCCAATCAAAAGAGAAGCTAAGAATTCGACATTTAACTTTATAACTGAAGGATTTTCAATGCTTTTCCTTCCATTTTAGTTGCCTGTCCAACAACAAATGCTAGGGAGAAAGTTACCAAGTTGTTTGGGTGATTTGATGAATCTGATTATCCTGTGATCTTCTCCAAGTTTGAGGCATTTTTCACCAAGGTATTATAAGTTTAATATATAAAATCTTCGAAGAATAGATTATGCGCTTTTAGCTCCAACACAGTATATTTTTTCTTGACCAACTTCAAGGAAACAACCCTTCTAAGATTCTGGTGCATATCTAAAAATATTGGATTCCAAGTTAGTAACTAGTCCATTGAATTTATTGTTATCATATTTCCTATCTTTGCCATTATCACGAACTTAAAATTGTCTCATGGAATAAGTTAAGAAATTGTTGATGGTGATTTTCTAACATTGATGAATTTGTCTGTGCATCTATTACAAATAATAATGTCAAACTTGAGCATCCTTGTTTTGACTCCAGTTGGTACTATTATTTCAAATATTTAACTATATTAATTCTTTCGAGATGTACTATTATTGAGAAGTGCTATTTGTACATATAAAGTATACAATTTTTTTACACACACCCTTGAATTTACTTACACTTCCTAAAAGTTATGGTTTTAAGAAAGATGTAGCAAAGGACATTTAAGTAAATATAAAGGAGTGTGTACGAGAATTGTACAACTTGTGTGTACAAATATCATTTCCCTACTATTATTTCAATTATCCAACTATATTGATTCTTTCCAGTTGCTTAAATCTATTGACGCATCCTTTCACCTATGATGGCAGGTGGACCCACTGATAAGTGTATTTTATATGCAAAAATACTTCTCTTAACTTATGCAATTCTATATGAAATCGAGTAGATTTCTACCTAATTTGTGTGAATATGGTTTATACAGGTGAAAAGCTCAAATTGGAGTGATACAAGGAAAAAGAATGATTTTTGAACCAAATTGAGACTTTACATTCAAGAAATAGCATCGAGGTGGGACTGTTAGAGAGTTCGGGTTGAGAAGATCATCTGTGATGCGTTTAAATAGAGTGGGGACCTTTATGCAGAGTACAAGAAGTTTAGAGACGTGTTTAAAAGAAAGGAAAAGCTGAAAAGGACTATTTCCGCAAGAAAAAGCCAAAGCAGGGATGGAAATGCACTCCGTGAAAGAAGGCCGCGGGTAGGCCCCGGCAAGCATACCCGCGGCGACCTTCGGGCTTACCTGAGAACCTGTTGGCCGCGGCTAGGCCGCGGCAAGTGCACACCAGTTAATTTCACACCAGAAAAGATCATCTGTGACATGTTTAAAGAGAGCGGGGACCCTGATGAATAGATCAAAAAGTTTGGGGACGTGCTTAAGTGAAGAAAAAGCTGAAAAGGACCATTGCCGCAAGAGAAAGCTAAAGCAGGGACCGAAGTGCACGCCGTGGAAGAAGGCCACGGGTAGGCCGCGGCAAGCATACCCGCGGCCACCCGCGGGCTTACCTAGAAATCTGTTGGCCGCAGATAGGCCGCGGCAAGCATGCAGCAGCCACCCGTGTCCCATATCGGGGGAACGCCGTTTACGCGTTTTCGGGCCCTTTTTGACACATTCTAAGGTTCTAAGGCCTCCATAACTATAAAAGAACGAGAACCCTTTGGTAAAAAGGGGGATTCATTGTAGAAAATTATTCTTGAGGGCTTGGAGATTAGAGCAAGGGCTTGAAGATTGAAACCGGGGTTCGCGTGAAGATTGAAGAACGTAGCTCTTCGTTTGGTGCAAACGTTTTCTTCATTATTCTTTGTCTTTTCTTTGCGAGAATCTGGTCATGTATTCAAACCCTATGAATCCTTATGTTATGAATTCATTTATTATGCGTAACTAATTTTCCTTGTTGAGACAATCGATGAAGCAATAGATATGTTTTGATTGTGTTAGTCCCATTCATGACTCTAATTGTTATTGCGTGCTTATTTTCTATTGTGATATGTAATTCCTTTTTATGAGCCTGATCAACTTGTAATTGCGTTAGTGAATTCGTGAGGAAACCGAGAGGTAAGTCACCAATTTAGCACTTCAATAGGAAACATAAATTGCATAGAAGATAGAGATAT
>CAVNYN010235050.1:0-25495 GCA_963692815.1 Nyctanthes arbor-tristis
CTTGGATTTTGGTTCCAAGACCTAAAGGTTAGTCCATTGTGGATTGTAAATGGTTGTTCAAGGTAAAGAAAGGTGACAACCAATCTGACTCTGCCAGATTTAAGGCCAGATTAGTTGCCAAGGGATTTACACAAAAGGAAAGTATTGACTACACTGAAATCTTTGCTCCTGTGGTTAAATATACAACTGTTAGAATTATTTTTGCTTTGGTTGCACATTTTAACCTTGAAATGAAACAGCTGGATGTAAAAACTGCATTTTTACATGGAGACTTAGATGAAACTATTTATATGAACCAACCTGTTCGCTTTGTTGATAAGTCTCACCCTGATCATGTATGCATGTTGAAAAAGGCATTGTATGGATTAAAGCAATAACCTAGGCAATGGAACAAAAGGTTTGATGCTTTTATGAACAAACTTGCATTTAGGGGAAGCTTGCATAACTACTGCCTATATTTTAAATTTGATGAATCTTTTAAGGCTTTTGTCTATTTACTCCTTTATGTGGATGATATGCTTGTGATTATTGCTAGCATTGGTTTAATTGAACGTGTCATTAATTTTCTTAGTTCTGAATTTGACTTAAAATTCTTGGGTGATGCTAGAAAGATCCTTGGCATGCATATTGTTAGAGATAGGAAAAAGGGTGTTCTTGCTCTTAAACAAGAACAGTTTGTGCATAAAATCCTTGAAAAATTTTCCATGCTTGATGCAAAACCTGTTAGCGTACCTTTGCCTAATCAATTCATTCTCAGTAGAGACTAGTGTCCCAGTGGTAAGGCTGAAATAGAACACATGAAATATGTGCCTTATGCAAATGCTATTGGATCTGTTATGTTTCTCATGGTTTGTACCAGACCTGACATTGTATATGCTGTGAGTGCTCTGAGTAGATTTATGTCTAACCCTGGTAAGCCACATTGGGTAGCATTAAAATGGCTTCTGAGATATTTGAAAAATACTGCTGAAAAAGGACTTGTGTTTAGACATTGTACCGAGGGCATTAAACTTAAAGCCTATATGGATGCTAATTTTGCAAATGATAGGGATAATAGAAAGTCAACCACTTCCTATGTGTTTACTATCTGTGATGCTTGCATAAGCTGGAAATCCCAGTTACAAGACACTGTGCCCTTGTCCACAACTGAATCTGAGTATGTGGCAATTACCGAGGCCATAAAAGAGGCCCTTTGGTTAAAAGGGATTTTAAATGAATTGAACTTTGTTCAAGGAAGTGTGACTGTCTATTATTATAGTCAATCTGCCATACAACTGTGTAAGAACCCTATATTCCATGATAGAACAAAGCATATTGATGTTAAACTGCATTTTATCAGAGATATTGTGGGAAAATGTGAGCTTAACCTTGATAAAATTGCTTCTCAATTCAACCCATCTGATATGGGGACCAAACCTCTGACTGTTGGAAAATTTCAGTCTTGTTTGTCAATGTTGAATATTGACAGAGGTTAGGTATTTTTCCAGGTCTAGTTTGATAACCCTTCTCAGGTTTGGGGTTATAAAACTTAACATAATCCTTCTCCTTCTTCTATTTTCTCTTTTATCTTCTTTGTAACTGTTTCACTTTATGACTTGGAGAGATACTGAGAGATACTGACGGTGTGTTATTTCTCTGCAGGTTTCTTTAGAGGCAAGGAAACCATAATTGGGAATCCTTCTGAAACAAAGCGACTACCATTTTTGGTTCAAGGTAGAGATTGTTGTAATATTGACCCAAAAATTGTCAGGCCCATTTTATCTATTGTCCAGCCCATTGCTATTCCATGAGTCCGGCCCCTTTTGTGATTAATCTAGACCGTTGCTTCATGACTTCCATCTGACCGTTCATTAGGAGTATTTAAAGGCTGCTATTGTCATTTGCTTAAGGTTAACACCTCCGCCCCCTTTATCCCTTTCTGCTTTCTTAGAACGTTTCTCTGTAATAGTGCAAAGGGTATCTGTGTGTGATCTCTTTGTGATTGTGCTTTGAGATACGCTTGTAGTGAGGGTTACAGTGTAATCCTTAGTAGATTATTAGGGTTATCTGTGTTGTAAGGACCGGTGGCTGTTGCTTAGTGGATAGGGGTTCCCTGCCTTTGTGGTGGAGCCTCAAATGGAGACGTAGCCTTTGTGATGAACTCCAGACCTCTCTTATGAGAGGCAAACATATCTGGTGTTCGTTTCTTGTTTTTGTTAATATTTGTTTTGAATGTTAATACAAACTGGGTCGTGGGTTAGCATTTAGGGATTATAATCAGATTGATCTTGGGATGGTTTCCACAACAATGCCACCCCCTTATTTCATTCATGCATGAAATATATTGCCTTGGGTTTCCACTTTTTGCGAGAACAGGTCCAGTCTGGCTCACTTCGTGTTGCCTATGTTTCCTCTTCCGACCAACTCGCAGGCTTTTTGAGAAAGCCATTGTTGGGGGCTCGCCCGTCGTCTATATGTCTCAAGATTGGTGTCCTACCTCCTCCATATTGAGGGGGCGTATTGCGAATAATGCTATAAGATGAGACCTTAGTTGTACATTTTGTAAAGGTATATTTTATTATTTTTTATATTTAACCGATGTGAGATTTATCCTTTAACATAAACTTTTTCTCGTCATACAACGCATGGTAATGTGTTGGACGGCAATTATGCAAGATATTCGGCTCATCCTACTAGGAACAGCCTCGGGTTATGTTCACAATATCAATTCTTTGGTGGAAATTAAATTCACATGAATCCCAGCATGACTACAAAGGTAAAAGTCGAATTCAGGCGGGTGACATGTTTTAGTGTCAACAACAATTCCTGCTCATATAATGGCATCCAGCGCTAGTTATAAAGGATAAATAAAATGGCAATAAACGTAAAAGGATAAAAAAAATAAAAAAAAAGTACAGAACCTAGCAAAATATTGCCACTCCTGTCTGTTGTATAGCGATCCCGGTGATTAGCAGGAAATAGACGCGTGTAGTGTCTCTTTTGCACCACCACAAAGGTGATAGGCGGTAGATAATTTTCTTCCAATGAAACACAAGCCTAAGAAAATTATGTTCTTTTTTATCTGAGCTACATACATGTCACTTTATAACACTTTCAGTGAAAACAGAATCTTGTCCAAACAAAAATGAATGCAGCAAATCACCAAGAATCTTTACCTTCCTTATTGCATCAACTTCATGGAAAAGAACTTGACTGAACTGCCGTTCACTTACACCATCTCTGCATTTTTTGGGCATTAATTAATCTCAAAAATTGATCACGGAAAAGGTGTATTAAGGTACAACAAGTCCAAGAAGCAATTTAACCAACCTATCACATTATTTTTGCAATCTAACCCTAACTCTTAAAATTTGACAATTCTAACCTCATATCTCACCTTTTTGTCGCAATTTAACCTTTTTAAGTTAAAGAGGCTGTAACATCCTTAAATTGTAATTGTACTAAAAATCATAAATTAAGAAATAAATAAAGAATTAAAAAAATGTATTTTGGTTATATTTTAAAAAAATCAACCAATGAGAATTTAGGGATGTGTCTTGGATTGATCTGCTTCACAATCTGCCTAAAGCATATGTGGTGGACCAAGTCGATGTGTTAGTCACGCAATGTGGATCAAATTTTCGATCGGTTTATCAATCTATTGATTATTATTTTTTTCATTTAATAAGTTTCTCTCATTTATTCTATATTTTTTATTACTTTTAATTTAACAGTTGTTGCAGATGGATCAAGACATATACTTCTGGAATATATATTACTCTGTAGGATTGCGGATCATAAATATACTTCTCCATTCATGCAGATCGCCAACGAGTTCACATAAAATTGGGCATTTTTTACCATCATTACATTGGATATGTATTGACAGTGTTTTAGTGAACTTGATTCAAACCCACTGAATGATCAAGTATTTTTATGATCCGCGATCTTGTAGAGCATGATAAATCAGAAGTGCTTGCCACAATGACTATTTTTACTAAAATGTAACGTAAATGAGAAAAAATTTAAACATGAAAAAAATAACATAATAAATAGATCAATAAAGGGATAAAAAATTCGATCCCACATCGCCCTACCTATACACCGATTCGGTCCGCTTGATACTATTTAAGCGGATCGTGAGGTGAATCGATAAAATCCACTGTCATCCCTAAATTCTCATTGATTGATTTTTTTTTTCAAATATAACTAAGATATGTTTTTAATTTTGTTTATCTCTTTCTTATTTATTAATTTTTAGTTCAATTAAAATTCAAGGGTATCATAGTCTTTTTAAATTAAAAAGGTTAGATTGCATCAAAAAAATGGGATTTGAGTTTAGAACTACCAAATTTCAAAGGTTGGATAGATCGCACAATAATGTGAAATGCTAGGATTAGATAGCTCTAATTAGCCAATACAAAACTGATCTATCTTTCAAAAATAAATAAATAAAATTAGACTAATTAATAAGAAATTAAGAAATATATTTAGAAAATGATTTTAAAATTTACTTTTTCAACAATATTAATTAATTGAGGTTTTCTCAGTTCTTTTGAAAATGACTACTAAGTTATTTTACGGGATTAAGGGAGTATTTGAATATAAAAAAAATTAAGTAGATCTATAAATATTGATCATACTGACCAAAGGGCTTGTGCTAATAGCAAAGGTACTCTCTTATTGATCATAAACACTTTTGTTTGCAAATTTCGTTATAAGATATTTCTGCCATTTCTTTGAAACTGTCGAATATGCTATAGAGGTGCATAGGACAGGGCATCTGATCCGGGAATCCGGCAAACCCGACTCAACCGATATGCAACGAAATGGGTTGCGTCGGGTTACTGTTCAAGGCTGGTCGAAAACGGCTGGGGAGCCAAACAATCCGATCGGGCAGTCCGGGGTCGAGGATTCGGAACCCGCCTAACCCGCGGGTCCCCCACTTGGGAACCTGAGATGGGTTAGACCCGGTGGGGTTATCGAATCAAACCCGAATTTGTATATATAAAATTTTTTCTTTGTTCTTTTTCCCCTTCTATCCTAAAGCTAAAATCGTGTTTTACAAACAAATAACAAAAAAGGCCAATCTTGTTTTCCTCATCATTTCACTCTCACTCTATGAGTCTCTCTCACTCTCTCAAAGTCACAGTGTCACCCCTCACAAACCCTATAACAAAAATACAGTCGTCAACTCCTTAACTGAGCCGTCTCTGACGCCGCCGCTGCATCTAGTGCTAGTGCTACTGCTCGCCTGCTGCTGCTGCCTGTTTGGTGCTTGCACTGCGCCTGCCCCTGCCAATTGCTTCGTCCGCTTGCCGATGCTGCCGCACCTGCTGCTGCCGGATTCTACCTTCCAAGTTGCCAGTAAGTGGTTGAATATTCCCTTTTTTTAATTTCAAATTTTTGTTGAGTTATATATTGCCCTTGATTATTGATATTGAAGTAGTTTTATTTCTGATTTTTGTTAATTTGTAATTGTGTATTGTTAACATTTTTTGTTTAGTGGAATTGGATTAAAAAATGTATCTAAAATAAAATGTATGTGAAAACAGTGAAAGACTGAAAGTGTTTAGCTTTGAGAATTGAGATTGTGTTGTTGATTCAAAGTTTGAGCTAAAAAGATGGGAAGGGTGAGCAATTATAATATTGAGCTTTGAAAATTATAATTTTGTTGGAGATTATAATATTTTAGGTTTTTAGCTTTGAGCAATTGAGCTTGTGTTGTTTATTCAAAGTTCAAACTGACATCTTGGATAAAGGGCTGTGATTCAAAATAAGAGCTTAGTTTATCCTTAATAATTTTAGACTCAAATGCCAAGTAATGGGTTTTGAATTCAATCAATTTAAGGGATTAAATGTTTTACTTTACCGTCTTAATTGAGTTTTTGATAAACATAGAATTTGTTTTTTCCTTTGTAGTGATTTAGCAATGTTATTGAAATAGATCCTTTGATTTTTGATTGATTTTGCTAAGATGGAAGTGGACTTAACGGATTCAGACAATGAATTAACTCAATCGCTGAAACTCCTACTCCAAGTCAATCCCCAACTCTGTGCCCAACTCCAAATACAACACCAAATCCTACTACACCTCCTACTACAACTAATCCTCAAGGTTTAGGTTCCCACCACTCCCACCATCGGCTTTAGGCAAAAGAAAATCTAGGAGATTTTCTTGGGTGTGGGAACACTTTGATTTTCTTCGAAAAGAGGCAGATTCTAGTTCTAGAGCAATTTGCAAGTACTGTGGCACAGACTTTTCAGCCGATTCAAGAAAGTGTGGGACAGCAAGTCTTGGAAATTATAGAAACAGAGTGTGCATGAGGTATCCAGGGAGGGTGGATGAAAAAAAACAAAAAACACTTAGTTTTGATCGGGTAGTTTTGATCGGGCAGAGGGAGGAGAGAGTAATCTAGTTGCAGTTATGTTCAATAAGGAAGCAGCTAGAAATTCTTGTGCAAAAATGGTAGTCATCGATGAGCTACCTTTTAGTTTTGTTGAGGGAGCTGGGTTTTGCTATTTTTGCAGTGTTATTTGTCCTAAGTTTGAGCCTCCATCATGTAGGACAGTGGTTAGAGACATATACAAGATATATGAGGTTGAAATAGAGTAGTTCAAGAAGAAATTGGTACGTCAAAGGGTTTCCCTTAAGGTAGTTGTTGGACATCTATTCAAAACATCAATTACATGTGCTTGACAGCCCACTTTATTGATTCTAACTGGGAGCTTCAGAAAAGAATCTTAAACTTTTGTGTTGTGCCGGATCATAAGCATGAAACAATTGGCAATGTTATTGAACAATGCTTGCTTTGTTGGGGGCATTGACAGGGTTTTTAGCGTTACATTAGATAATGCAAGTGCAAATGACAAATTGGTTGACTATTTGAGGGAGAAATTGATTGATTGGGGTACTATTGTCTCAGTACTAGATGGTCGGTTCTTGCATATGAGTTGTTGTGCCCATATCTTGAACTTGATTGTCTGTGACTGGCTCAAAGAGATATATGACTCGGTAGCTGCTATTCGGAATGCAGTTAAGTTTGTGAAATCATCCCCAGCTAGAACTACAAGCTTTCAGAAATGTGTTGTTTCTTCAAAAGTTGAGTGTAAGAACACAGTGTTTCTTGATATGCTAACAAGATAGAATTCCACCTATTTGATGCTAGACGTGGCTTTAAAGTACCAAAAGGCTTTTAGGCAGATGGAATTGGATGATGCTCAGTTTAGGAGCTATTTTCAGGAAAAAGAGAATAGATTCAAAAAAGCTGGGCCTCCGAAATCTAATGACTGGAAAAATGGAGAAGTTTTCATCAGATTTTTAAAGAACTTTTATGACATCACTTTGAAGTTCAGCACTTTGTTACGAGTTAGCTCCATTTGCTATTTAAAAGAAGTGTATGGCCTTTTAGCTGATTTGTCGGCTTGGGAGATGAGTACCAATCGCACTATTGCAGACATGGCCGTCAAAATCAGGGAAAAGTATGACAAATATTGGGGGGGCATGGTCGGGATGAATCAGATGTTGATTGCTATAGTGCTTGATCCTAGGTACAAAATGAAAATGGTGAAGTTTTTTCTGGGCGAACTTTATACTCCCTCACGTGTCGAGATGTGGATAGACAATTTGATTGAGACTCTGATAAGCTATAACAAGTGGTATGAGGACTTCGATGATAGTGATCCAAAAGTTCAAACATCCACTTCTGTTAACTCTAGTGCTACAATTGTTTCATCAACTCTCATGCTACTTCTACTACCACATTTTCAAGTAGTTCTGAAGCTATGATGGATAAGTTTAAAAGAATGGTGGCGGAGATAAATAGTGCCGAGCAAATTAGGGATGACGTTGAGAGATACTTGAATGATCTATGTGAAAGCATAGAGGATATGTAGTTCAACGTGCTTAGATTGTGGAGGTTGCATGGACAAAAAAAAGTATTGCACTCTATCAAAACTTACAACGGATGTCCTAGCTGTTCAAGTCTCTATTGTTGCTTCTGAAAGTGCTTTTAGCACGGGCGAGAGAATTCTTGACCCATTCCGTAGTTCTTTGACTCCGAAGATGGTTGAGCTTCTTGTTTGCCTCCAAAATTGGCTCAAGTCTTCTCCAAATCTAGATATCTTTAGCACTGAGGATGTGGAGTACTATAATCAGTTGGATGAAGGTATTAAACAAGTTTACTTCATTCTTATAAATTATAATATATAAACTAAATGTATTATATACATGGCTTCGTTAATATTTTACTGTAAATTTCTTGTACCTATTTTTCCCTTTCTAGAATTATCAAAGTCTTGAAAAGAAACAGATAAGGAGCAGTCAAGCAACAAAGTGACAGAGGTTTGATCTTGTGAGTGTATTCACTTTTTTGAGTTGTTTCATAGATATTATATACTATAGCCTGTGGCCATATAGTAAATGCGATATTGCTATGTAATTTTTTTCTTATATAGACTTGTTATTTTTGTAGAGTGCCCTGAAAGCTTGTTGCATGATGGTTGATGTATTCTTGGACCTTGGTGGATGGTGGTGACAAGTGATGAGCTACATTAAGCCTTTTTTTTTTTAAAGTTATCCAGTTTATGAATTATCATTGAAGATATTGTGGACTTCTCTTGATGCTGTGGACTTTCGTATTTGTGGGTGTGGACTTCATTATTGAATCGTGATATTGTGAAGTGTGGACCTTGTGGTGGTACCTTTTTAAAGTTTGTTGCCTTGTTTGTCGTTACAAGTTTTTTGTGATTTTAGTTGTTACAAGTTTGTTGCCTTGTTAAATGTTAATTGTTAGTTGTTACTTGTTACAAGTTTTTTGCATGGTTAAATTTTCTTTGGTGCTTGTGTAATTGTGTTGTTGCCGTCTTGGACCCTTGGTGTAATGGGATCACTCTTTGGTGTGAATGTGATTTTACTTTCATACTTTCATAATTGGATCATTATTTGGTGTGAATGTGATTTTGCTTTCATACTTTTTTTTTAATTGGCATTTATTAAGCTTAAATCACATTGAAACGTGCCCAAAAAAATAACAACACTTGATTTTTAATTTTTTTGGCAAATTCTGGGCCAAAATTCAAGTTGGGACGGTATTGGGCCAGCCCAACCCGATAACCGAGTCAACCCGAGTTGACTCGGGTTGAGCCAGGTTATGGAACCGAGTCGGATACGCTCGGTTCCAGAATTTCCAACCCAAGTCCATGTCAGGTCAGGTTCAGGTTGGACCCAAACCCGGCCCGACCCAACCCATCCAATGCCCGGCCCTAGAGGTGCCTAATATAAATTTTCTGGGCTAAATCTTGAAAATCGTATTGCTTTGTTTCGCGGTTTCAGACACTCACTGATTGTTACTAGTGGCTAGTATTTATATTTATACTTAATCCAAACGTGTGAATTTTAGAAATTCAACATTTTGGTAAAACATGTGTAAATTTTCCACCGAATTCCATATACATAATCTTCTTCCTACTAAATTCGCTCATTGATACTATAAGATAGGGGAGTGGGCCATGTTCTCGCCCATGTTGAAATAACTACCATCAACTCTACTCTCATGAGTCATAACTGCCCACTAAGTGATAACCACCCACTAATCAACTATCTATAAAAAAGTATGAGATAATTTATTTGATAGCTGGATTGTTCTCTTCCAATAGATATATGGTTCTCTTTGATATATTGAGCATACTGACTTTTTCTCACATCGGAGTGGAAATGGGGAGATTCCTGTCACATCTTTTTCAGGACTTGAACCTGCAGAAATTAGCAGAGTTGTCTATTCACTTTTTCCCATCTAATGATTGGATCAATTGGCACCAGCTATGAGAACCGAGTTAAGCTATGTCTCAAGCTAGAAGACATGGTCGTGCACGTACTATTCGTTTACCTCCGGAAGAACCAACAGCCACTACTTATGTCATGCGATAACAGTTTGCTGAGTTACAAACCCAAGTACAAAATCCAGTTAACTTGATTCACGTGAACCAGAATCTCCACAACGTGAACCATCCCACACTCGTGAACGGTCCATATAGGCAGTCGACTCTGTATCTGAAGCCTTTCAAACGTCCATGCTGGCCCCTAATGATCTTGAGGGCCGCATTAATTCTTTGGTGAACCAAAGGGAAAAGTGCCAGATTTGATGCGGCTAGATGGGTTTACAGATGTCGTGGCCTATCAAGCTTTTCCCATACATTGAGGAAGGAGGCACGTGATTGGTATGAAATGCTTCCCTCTCGGTTGATTGCTTCATTTGATGATTTTGCAATAAAGTTTGCATCTTTCTTTACTAGTAGTACACGACAGAAGAAAACATCCATTGGTTTGATGAAAATCGTCTAGGGTAAAGATGAATCATTGACGGATTATATCACTCGATTCAATCGTGCTGCTCTTGGAGGGAAGGGCTTGCATATGTCCTTTGTATTCACTGCTATGGTGAACAGGGTGCGGAACCATGCTTTTCAGTTTTCATTATTAATGCGTGCACCTAAGAGCATGACAGATTTATTACTTAGAAGTGAAAAATATATTGATTGTGAAGAAATGATAGGTGTCACTAATTCCCTTCGTGAGAATGCTCCGGCATAAACAAGCAAGTGAAAGATTTAGACATTGATAGTGTTCAACTTGACGGTTTGTTCATTGTTCGAGCGCGTCCATAAATTTGTTATAATATTGTTCAGATTAACAGTTCATTTATTGTTCGAATGCATCAAAAGTTGATAGTTTGTTCGTTACATGAATGCATCAATGTGATAGTTCATTCATTATGAGACGCATTATTTGCTTGATGGATTGCATGTTCAAGCGCATCAAGAAGAGGGATTGTTTAAAAGCCAACATTTGTTTTTAAGTTGATGGATTGTTCGTTACGTGAATGCATCAATGTGATGGTTCGTTCGTTATAAGAACGCATCATTTGTTTGATGGATCGTACTTTCAAGCATATCAAGACGTTGGATTGTTTAAAAGCCAATATTTGTTTTTAAGTTGATGGATCATTCGTTATGTAAATGCATCAATGTGATGGTTCATTCGTTATGAGAACCCGTCATTTGCTTGATGGATCACTCTTTCAAGCGCATCAAGAAGTTGGATTGTTTAAAAGGCAACATTGTTTTTGAGTTGATGGATCGTTCATTACGTAAACGCGTCAAAATAATGGTTTGTTTGTTATGTGAACGCATCAAGGAGATGATTCATTTGTTAGGTGAACACATCAATGTGATGGTTCATTCGTTCTAAAAACGAGTCATTTCCTTGACAGATCATTTGTTCAAGCACATTAAGGAGTTAGTTGTTTAAAAGCCAACATTTGTTTTTAAGTTGATGGATCATTCGTTACGTGAACGTATCAATGTTATAGTTCATTCGTTACATGCATGCGTTAATGTGATGGTTCATTCGTTCGTTATGTGAGAGCATCAATGTGATGGCTCATTCATTATGTGAACGCATTATTACCTTGATGGATCGCTCGTTCAAGCGCATCAAGAAGTTGGTTGTTTAAAAGCAAACATTCATTCTTAGGTTGATAGATCGTTCCTGACATGAACGCATCAATGTGATGGTTCGTTCATCATTTAAACACATCAATAAGTTGGTTGATGGTTCGTTCATCATTACGTGAACACATCAAAAGATTATTGGTTTGTTCATCATTTGCATCGTTGATGAGTCATTGGTTCAAAAAGTTAATGATCCCTCTAACTTGAATCGTACCAGATGGAGTTGTTCAACGTTTCCACTTGGTTTGAGCTCATGATCGGACATATACTATTACTTGTCATATGCCTAACAGTTTTAGGCGCCGGACATGTGATACTATACGATGGGGGAGTGGGCCATGTTCTTGCCAATTTTGAAATAATCGCCATCTACTCTACTCTTATGAGTCATGATAACCGTCCACTAAGTGGTAACCACCCACTAATCAACTATCTATAAAAATGTATAAAATAAATTATTTGATATTTGGATTGTTCTCTTCCAATAGAGATATGGTCCTGTTTGATATATAGAGCATACTAACTTCTTCTCACACTGAAGTGGGAGTAGGGAGATTCCCCTCCACCATTTTCAGGTCTTAAAGCTGTTGAAGACAAGAGCACTCGTTCTTTGTTAGTTCATTAGGTTCATTCATTCACATTCGTCCATTTTTTCTGTCCGACTATTGGATCACTACTCATATAGCTTATCGAGTATAATGATCTTTCTTCTAATGATTGTCAGAGTACACATTATCACCACGTATGACATCCTACAATCGCGTAGCACATACAAATAAGCTAATGAGAGATAGACTTAATCAAATCTACAAATAAATTGATAAACATTGATAAAGATCTATCAGTGATGAAAATTTAACGTCAACAATATCCAAAACAGTATCACACTTAGTTCGTTGTTGCATTGATATTTTGCGTCTACAAATTCAAGATGTTGACAACTAGAAAGCATAAGAAATTTATTCCCGTCATTACCTTTGTAGAAATATTTTGGTATGTGATGATTAAAGCAACAAATGACAACTTTAAAGAATTTCAAGCTCGATGCGACTCTGGAACATCCCTTGTGTTCGCAAAGTCAGAATACACTACAACTTCTCATTATAAGAACGGATCAGAAACGACAGCATTGATTTTTTGCTTGCGCCGACGGTGGGACGTAAGTTGTTTTTACTAATTTTTCTTCAATGCGTTTGCAGCTAAACAATTAAAAAAAAAAAAAATGAAATTCTTCAATGAGTACATACATGTATTAATGCGTTTGTTACTTGCATAAACGCTCACTTTTACCAATTATTTTCTTCACGTATGTCCTTCTGTAGTCGACCATGCAAACTTCAGTAAACAGATTACAAACACAAGCTAATTAATGCCACGTACAGTGCTATTAATTTATACACCATTGGTACACTTTAGCATTTTATTCATTAAAAAGGACCATGCAAACTTTAGTGACAAAAATAAACACAAGATAATTAATGGCGCGTATAGTGCCATTAATATCGACACTATTGGTGTAGACTTAACATTTTATTAAAAAAAATAATCTATATATATAATAAGAGAAATGTGGCTTTTTCCGTTCATTTTCTGGCTCTGTAAGATTTCTGACTCTATAAGATTTCTAGTGACATCATTTAATTTCTCTTTTTTTTTTTTGTATTTTTTATCTTTTTTTGGGGAAATTTTTACGCTAATTTATTAAATGATATGCACTTTTCTCTTTATTAACTCATATCCAATCATCAATTCATAGTAGTTTTTTTAGCCAACTATTTTGAATTATGAATCTGCTACTTATCAAATCGAATACGAAATTAATTAGGATTTTTATTTAAAAAAATAAATAGTAATCTTTATAATTCGAAAACTCATGCATAATACGTCTCTGAACGAATAAATTTCTAAAAATCTATAACGTTATTATAAATTTCAATTTTTAATGATTTTTGAATAAATTTTTATATAGCCATCGTAGTGCAACAATCAAATTTAATTTCTTTAAAATTATAGTACTCCAATTTGTCGATTCTATAATTAACATAAATTGAAACTTTTTGATAATTTCCCATGGAACAAAAATTTCAATTTGTAATTTTAAATATGATCTTACTGTATTTAGAGTTAGATTATTTATTTGAGAGATAGACCAAATATTGATACAGTTATACTGTAATAGTTGTTCAACAATTTTTAAATATTTTACTTTTATTGAATCACCGTTTTATTTAAATATGCATAATTAATTGGTGCTGTAATTCAAACAAGTGTTACATTGAATAGGTTTCTCACATTCTAGATAGGATGTCTTCAGTTGGAACACACCTGCCCCTCCCCTCCCCTATACCTACTATATATAAAAAAAAAAAAAAAAATTAATTAGTGTAAAAAGTGTTACCGACGAATAAATTCAAATATAATAATACTAATATGGCTCAACTAGCTATATTAATAATTTATATGAAATTTTTGTATAAAAATTTATTAACATTTGTTATTTGAGTAATTATATATAGACATATTTATCTGATATGAATAACTGATATTGATTCTCTTCCCTTCCTTAATATCCAATCTGTAAAAAAATTAAAAATAACTAGTGCACAAAGTATTACCGACAAATAAATCAAAATATAATGGAATAATTATAAAAATTTATGTCTCATAATACTAATATATTGCTCAACTAGTTGTATTGATAATTTATTAAATTTTTGTATAAAAATTCACTGACATTTGTTATTAGAGTAATTCTAAGTAAACGTGTTTATATGTTATTTATAACTAATATTTGTTAGTTGACACACATGAATTGATCGTTTATATACAAGTGGTGAAGTTGAAGACCCACAATCATCCAATATATTATTGACAACTAAACATGTCACTTTTTCATGTCAGATAAATATGTCTCCTTAGAATTATTACGATTATTATTACTTTTAAATCTCGTGCAACGCACGAGTAAGAATTCTACTACTAATAGTAGTAATAATAATAATAATAATAACACACTGTGTAGGAGTCCGCTTTTGCTGGGCAAGACTGGGCTTATGCTGGACATGTACCGTAGTTTAGCGGAAATGGACTTTTCCATGGATAAAAGTAGCTCCAATGATCGATTATTTCAGGTCCAAACTGTAGCAAATTTGTTTGTAAGGTGGCTCCGCTACCCTCGAACAGAGGCACGTAAACTTCGATGCTGCCATCACCTATGAAGAAGGGGCAGAAGAATATCATCCCCTCTGTTGGATAATAAGATGGCATGAAAATGTAACGACACCCTCCTCCAAAATCAAGGTCATAAAATGGAAACCTTAGTCAGCTGTCCACTTCCATCTTAGGGCAATGAACAGTCTTATTAATGTCTGCACTGGGCATGATATGATCTCTTCTTTTAACTTAAAATTTGCAAAGTCAATGAACGATCTGAAATAGTTGTTGTCTACCTTTGTTATTGCATCATGAAAGATAGTGCCGCATAGTATAAGGGTTCCTATAAAAGGGATATCACTTTTATAGTTGGGAGTGCCCAAAGAACCAAGTTTCCAAAGTATTCATTGGGAACTTTTGGCGGCCGTCGACTGAGTTAAGCGTCAACAAATTCAAGATTGCGGATGGCGCCATTAGAAAGCAAAAAGCACTAAATATTTTGGTGTTCGTACCTCATTACTGGTCCTTCCTAGTTGTTGCAGGTGTGCATTAAGTTTGTTAGAAACTTTGACCTTTTAAACAATAATACTAGTTAGGGTGCGCTCGATGCACATAATATGTATCTTATCCGGTGTACAGTAGCATGGATTTTGTTGTCAATTATGAATAATATTTGGTTAGATGATGTGGTTCTATTGTAGGTAATGTATCTGGGTTCAAAGCCCTGCGTGCTGTACATCTAGAAGATCTGCGAATCCTTCCTGCTTATATTAAAACTTTCCAATACCCACCTCATGGGATTCAAGTTCAGAGAGATAAATTGAACAAGTATGGTCGTCCCCTGTTGGAATGTATAAATAGAAATTTTGCAAAATAGAAAAACTGAGAAAATTTGCAGAGAAAATTTTGCATTGTAATCTTCCAAAAAAAAAAAACACCCAATTGACTCCAACCTTCCCTGCGCACAAAATAAAATCGAAGGTACACAATAATTCCTCTATTTCTTGGTGCTCAACTTCTTTCTCTGTTTCACCGACCTCAATCGAAGCATCTCACCCACGAAATGACACTAGAAGAACCGCGATCGAAGAAGAAAAACCCAAGATCAAACAAAGGCAAAAAAAATTACCTGTAAGCAAACAGAGAAGAAAAAGAGCTTCAAGAATTGTAAGCCGCAATCTAAGAACGAGAGAACAGAGGAGTAGATGCTTAAGAACTTTCTAGGAAAGGAGGAATAAAAGCCTAAACCATTTAATAAAATAACATGTATGGATATATTTGAGACACGTATGTATATATTTTAAACGACACCGTTTTTTCTTGGACCGTTCCTATCAATAGTAATTTTGCCTTCCCTCTTTTTTATTGAGTACTAGTGTTGCCACGTGCGTTGCACGTGTAACATTTATAATGTTGCATATAACAGCATCATATGTAATTTCCATAATTAGTAATTAAAAGTCTATGTACATACGTAACATAGATCTTAGACAATAGAGATAAAGAGTAGTATATTTGACGCTCACAAAATAAGTCCATCAATAGTCTTTCCTCTACCAATTTATTTTTGTGATGCCCGATCATCTCAATATTAGTTTATAGGTCCAGATTGTAAGTATCAATTATGAGCTCGTCATAGTCATAGTACCCTGCTAAAGCATATTTATAAAACCTCCTCAATATGTCCTCAAATCCTTAAGAAATAAACTCATTGTTCAAGTACCATAAGCACATAACTTGCCATCTGTAGTCATATAGTCTTGACCTTGTAATATAAAACCCATATGTCATTCCAAGTAGTGTTACAGAAAATGGTTTACAGGCTTTTTGTTGTAAGTAAATATGAAGGTTTTAAAATATATGAAATTCTACTAAAACAACAAAAGGGAAAAATGACATGACACCCAAATGAAATACAACAAGTTAGTCAATCACGTATAGGACACTTGATGGTAAGCTGGTAAGATATTTTACAAGATACAATCCTACATCTAGTTAAGAGACAAAGGATTTCGTCTCAATTAGTTGAAAAATATTATTAAAGACACTTATGTCAACCAAAGATTTGAGCCTATAGTCCAATAAAATTTGAAATTTTATTGTCGCTTCAATTAAGAAAAAACAATTGATATTGAGCAGAGGGTAGAGGCATATTATTTCAATTTTTTTAATACAATTTAAGTTGACGCTAAAACTTCTATTATGTTGATTCCCTCTCCAACGCACATGAACATACCTTGCCTAATCATGAGCTTGAGCGCTTCCTAAAGATTGCGTACAATGAAGTCTAGTAGCAGCTTGCTTTCTTACAGCATAGCCGTGCACAAAAACTTGAAAACTCCCTAAGCCTTTTAAAGCACACATAGAACTTATCCATCCCAATAAAAGAGAAAAAGATTGAGCTACATGAATATATTTGAAAAAATATTATTGAAACCACAACCCCCTCGCTCTTTTGATGCACATAAAAACACGATGATTCTAGAATTAATTATGATAAAGTACATGATTCCTCTATTTCTAACAACAAGATCAAAAAGGAGTAACAATCCAACTCTAAGTAAAACCTAAGTTCACACCAAATCACAAGAAATATAGCTGAGAACTTATATATACTTAATGGTGAATTTATCTCTTCCTATGCATACTACATTGACAATTCACAAACATCTTATTTTGCTTCTTCTTCTAAATATTGTATTTGCATTCATCTTCACATGTGAAAAGGGATGATACAAGTGAACATAGAGAACACGTCCAAAAAGCCATAAGTTATGTTTAACGTGGAAGCTGAAATTCAAATTAAAGAACAAAGTAAGCACTGCAAAGTGGGGAAAAAAAGAGAAATGGAATAAATTTACAAATTAAATCCACTTGGAAGCATTAGAGAAGCAATAAACCAATCAATTTTGAGAACCAAGTCAAAAACTTGATGGCATAGAAGAAGATTCTTAAAAAAAGTTGCAAAGCATTCCTACCAGGCCACATTAATTCTAGTGTGCCGCAAATTTCATACTTCAAGTTGAACAAATGAGTAATCAACATATAGAATTTTGTATGGATGAGAAGACAGGCTATAAGACAATGTGCTTCAAATTTCAAACAACGTAATTACTTGAAAAGATGATCAAGAAGTTGGTATGGAAATATATGAGCTTGGATACAAAGAAAAATTAACAACTTTCAATTTTATTTTGTTCTTTTGTTTTCATTCATATGTGCAACTGGGGATGTTGGGGGTCTGATGCTTCGGGTTCGTGTGTTGTGGTCTGGACTGAATCTTCGGATCCCATATAGCCGCTTGATTTGTGTGTACTCTAGCTTATATACCAATTTCATGTACCACAAAATTTCTATTGTTTTGTGGTATGGTGTGTTGGTTGTGGTTGGGGCTGTGTGTGTTGTGTTTGTCAAAAAAAAAAAAAAAAAAAAAAAAAGCCCTAGGATATGTCCAATATAGAAAAGGAAGAAATTAAATTAAGCATGAGAATGTACAAGCTGGAAATCTATTTAAAACCTTTCAACTGAAAATATCTAGTCGTAAATGTGCCTTTTTGTACTCAAAAAACAGTAGAGAAAGAACAAATTGTAAAAACCACATATTGTAATAATTTGGGGAAGAAAACTAATAAAACAACAAATTTGACTTGTACAAAGTCCATGTAAACATTGCGTTGCACGTTGAGCAAATCTGTAAGAACGCCTAAAATTGCAATAATCATAAGTGGATACCTGTAACAAATCAAAGGAAAAAAGGCCTAATCTTGAGAGAAAGGAAGAAAATTTAATAGAGAAAAAATGGAAAAACAAAAGCAAAAATGGGCGTATATGTAAACAGATCTACAAGAAAACAAAAAAGAAAGCACAAGAACAAACAACTGGGGAAGAGACTATCTAAATAGAGAGAGAGAGAATTCGACAGAAAGAATCCTAATTATCCGCTATTTTTTTTTTTTTTGTTGAGTATCCACTGTTTTTTTATTTTTTTTTATCTCATTGTTTTTTTAATTTTTTATCTCATTAGTTGCTATTTGAGCTCTCTACATCACTGTTCCAACAATGGTAAATGGGGCTTTTTTCCCCTTTTATTTTAAAATTTTTTCACCAACTGTTTTGCCCTTTCACTCCTTGTCACCTAAGATTCCCCTTTTAATCAGAATTTACCGTTTTCTTCATGTTTTGGCTCATTTCACTCTCTTTCCTCTGTTTCTCCATTTATGTGTTAGTATAAAACATTGTTAATTTGGCATTTCTAATTTTTCATTAAGTGACAAAAATTATTTATGCATTATTTGAGAATAACTATCCCAATTCCGTATTACATGACAGTGAAAAACTTGAAAATCTTAAGCAGAATTTCCTAAAAAAAGAAGACAAAGAAATTAGTTAATGTCAATAGTGTTCAACCTAATAAAAATTCCTTTTAATTTGATGATGATGACTCCTGGGAAGACCCCACTCGCCCTTAATCCAATCTTGATGAAGCCTCAGCCTCTTGAAATAATAAACAAATTCATCTTTTGAAGATTTTTCAATATAAACCACGTATTTATCCCCAATTCTCCCCGTAATCTTCCCCACCCACGACCCGTCATTGTCGAAAGGATCGACCAGATCGTGAAGCTTGAACTTAGTCACCGGAACCTTCGGCAGCGAGGGCGGACCTGGGCGGCGGAGACAACCTCCGTCAGCGGCTCAACCAAATCACCCTTCAGCGAAGTATGGTACTCTACCATGCATTCCTTCCTTATCTGCCCAATTACACGTGCTGTTGCTTTGTAATAAGAACCCAGGAAGCCTTCTTCATTGCTGGCGACTTCAACGTGATCGTCCCTTGGAAAATTCATCGCTTTTCTAAATTGAGATGAGAAACGGAAGTCTGGAATTTGGGGTCGAAGAGAAATGGATGTCTTTTTGTGATAAAGGGCAAATAAGTAAAAGCAATTGTTACTGTGCTATGAACAGTGCAACGAATGAATAGTGAAATTCAAGTTCCCTCTTTTAATATACTAGTGGTGCTTCGTGCGTTACATGTGTACGAAATTATCATGAAATATAATTCAAGACACACTTCATTACCTTAAATTGTGTTCTGTCATAAAATAAAGTTCATTACACTTCATTACATTAAATTGTGTTAGTTTAAAATAACATCTAATAGCCATTTTTGATTCAAATGCTATAACTCCACACAAATACAATGATATAAAATGTTAACAGTGTTACCTTATGGTGCTATTTTATCTTACGAACATAAGTTGTACTTTTTTGATTTCTGCATTGGGATAAGTAAAGCAAAGGAAACGACAATGTACAATTTTATGATTGCTTCTTCCCAGAAAAAAATTACCATTTTACTGTTTCATGAATAGTGGTAGAAGTGTGAATGAACGGTGAAAAACCATTTGCCTCTTTCGATATAGTAGAGAAATAGTAGAGATCATTGGGATAACAATTAAAAAAAATTCATAAAGCAAAACAAAAATACCATGCGCCATTTACGGTTCAAGAAATAGTAGAGATCATTGGGATAACAAATAAAAAAAAATTCATAAAACAAAGCAAAAGTACCATGTGTCATTTACTGTTCCATGAACAGTGACAAGAGCTTTAAATGAACAGTGAAAAACCCACTCCTCTCTTTTATTATGGTAGAGACTAGTGGCACAATTGTGTTGCACGATACGTGTTACTATTTTGAAAATAGTTTTTCTACTTCACATTACTTCAAAAGCAATTCATGATTTAGATAATGAAATAAATAACAGTTGTTATTGAGATGTATTAAGTGTAACAATTTATCATTAGATAAGATAGAGAATATATCAAAAACTTATTCAACTTGACAGTCTCAAGTAAGTAAATTATTTTCAAAATTTTCCATGGACGCCAGCGAAAGCTAAAATAAATTATTTAATTTCTTAAAGAGAGTGGTACAAATGACATCTAAAATGAGAAATCCACAAAAAAAAATTATAAAAAAAAAAAAAGGAGGAAAGGAAAAGGGAAAAAGTAATCAAAGAATATCTCACAAAATATTGGAGTATCTATCTTTGGGCTAGGAAATTTTTACGTTTGCCCTTATTGATGAAAAGTGTCATGTGTCTGTAGTTTCAAGGAATTTGAGTCCATTTTTATGCTAGTTCACGAAAAGTTTTCCCTCATACCATGAGAAATCACTTAGGGATCAAAAATATCCCTGAAGATGCCAAATTATCATTTCTTAAGCAATTTTTATACATAAGAGAGAAATCTATCTTGATTGCATATGGATCTCTTAGGCCAACAAGTTGCTCTTACTGGCCTAACCTTAAAATCAACAACAAGAAGAAGAAGTCAACAACAATAATAATAAGATGTCAAAAAAATTAATAACAATAATAAGAAAGAAGGTCTATAGAAGCCCTGATGTTTCTTTCTTTCTTTCATTATTATTATTATTATCCTCATTATTTATTATTATTAATATCTTTTTATTTTTTATAAGCATGTTGATTCATTGTTATAACACCATCTGTCATCCATTTCATTTATCACTAATTGGAGGAACACAGTAGCGTGGAAATAAATGCAATCACAGACTAATTTAAGGATTCACCGATACAGGGATGGAAAGATGTGTAGGGCTGTTTTTGTTAGATTCGTGTCAAATAAGGGTAAAGCTCCTTATATCTTCTTACAAAATTTCTGCATATATAGAATTATTGGCGAGACGACCCAACCCGACAAGCACTTGACATTGTTCTAGTAGCTAGCAGAACGTTAACAATTCAAAAGTTAACAAAACCACATACATTTAACAAAACAATTGATGGCGGCTCTAACAAATCCTAGCTACCATTAAATAGTAATCAACAGAAAAAAAAGAAAAGGGACATAGCTCTACCTGCAATGTTCGACTTGTTTTTGGTACAATGCTTGGCTATTACTATGACCTAGTGGAGAATTGAATTCATTTACAAAGAGAGACAGAGAACAATCATTACATTTTTCGTCACAAAGAAAGAATTAAACAAAATACCCATAGATATATAATATACCAAAACTGACACTGGTTAGACTCAAAACATTTCGGAGGATTTTGAGCGACTTGTGTAACATTCACTTGGGGAAAAAGAATCTTTAGGCAAATGACGAATACATTTTGAAGGTTAATATAGAAACCCATCCATTAAAAATGAGAGAAAAGAACAAAAAGGAGCAAGATCTGTTACCCAAAAAAGCCAGTAATGTCCACTATCTCCATACAGGCGACTTCTGGCGAGTTGACTTGGTGTACCTATATGGTAAAATCCAGTCCAGAATTGCAAAAACCAAACCAAAAGCCAAAATATTGCCAACAATATAATCAATCAAAGCTCCATTATATAGATATTAGACAATCTACCAAATTTGGTTCGAACGGATATGTGGGAATCAGTGGCTAAGTTGTCTGATCAAGAAACAAGCAAACTAAGAAGAATGACCGTTAATTTCTAGGACCAAAGAACTCAAAAAGGAGAAATCAAATATACCTGGGTTGGGACTTGGAATCGAATTCAAAGTAAAAAAGCCACGGAAAGTGGAACTGCCAGAACGGGTGAGTTGCATGAAGCATAAATTCTGACCAGCTGGTGCGGAACGGTGTCGGTCTATTAGCCATTTGAAAAAAAAAGTAAAAAATAAAATATAATTATATTCCCACCACAAGTTTTTATTCTTACACTACGTTATAAATACACTATATTTGAATGACACTTTTAATAAATGCGCCACTATCAATTTATATATATGCCGGTAAAATTAATTATTCATAATTGATATGAAATTAAGTCAAATATATATATATATATATTTAACATATATTCGATCTACATATCTTTTCCTTCACACGTTATTCCTAACTCGAAAAATATACAAATTAAATCTTAAATCGAAGATCTCAATGTAATTGTTAATACGGGCTAATTTATGATATCAAACTACCTATGTATGTTCATATAAAGACTTAAAAAACTATCTCTCAAACTTTTTTAAAAAAATAAAAACTATCTCTTAAATTAATAGAATCCCAAATCAAAGCATTTCTATAGAGACAAATCTATCTCTGATTTTCAGATACAGATATGTCTTGTGACCGCACAGTTGTACGTGGCCACACCATAGCCGTATGGCGCAACCGCACCACTAGGGTAGTGCGCCCATCACCGTGATGGGCGGCCCACCATGCGGCCAGTACGGCCATACTGTGACCATCTATGTGGCTGCATAGAAGATCCATGAGGCCCCATGACAAATATGTCTCTAAAAACCAGATATATATATGTCTCTATAGAAAATGCATCCTAAGTCATCTATAACTTCAAAAATTAGATCTATTTTATCTATTTGATTTGCCTTTGAAATTAAAACTAATTAATAAATATTTCACCATTTCCAACCATTCAATTAAATTTTTATAGATTTTCAAAAAACTTCTAGCTGCAATCAATTTAGTCCCACAAAAATTGGTATTTCATTTTAAAATTGGAACGAAATTTATTTATTTATTTTTTATTTTAATCATATGTTTTTAATATTATTAATCACAACATAAAAAATTCTTATAACAAATTTCTTAGTAATTTTAAAATTATTTGCTTTTCATAAAGAAATTATGTAGCTGGTGACCTTGATTCTTCAATTATATTAGGTTACTACTACATACGATACTTATCAATATATAAAAATAAAATAAAATTCTAAAAGAAAAAAGGCTATTAATTATTATTCTCTTCCGATCTTATAAATTTGCTTACAAAAATTAAGATACTAAGATTAGAATTAAAAGTTTGATATATTATAAAAAAAATCTAGAATCATTCATTGTGAAACCGCCGCGATAATATGATATACTAAACTTGAATTGTTCAAAAAAATTATAAGTTTTAAAAATTAAAGTTGTGGAATCATAATTGCAAATAGAAATTGTACTAAGAAATTATTTCAAAAGAAATTAAAAAAATAATTATTAAAAAGAAATAAAATTAAGATAATTATGATTATTATGGTGTGAGAAGAAAAAGAAAATACCTTTTTAGGGTTTTAAAGAAGGTTATTGATATAATTTCATTTAAGGATATTCAAGAGAATAAGAAAATGCGGTGTCAGGATAAATAATTGTGGTGAGAATATAATTCTTAAAAAAGTCAAATTATGACATCATAGTAACGCCTTAGCAATAGTAGATGTAATAAACAGTTGCTTAAACAGTGAAAGGCAGCTCTCCTCTTTTATAATTGTGCTAGACAATCCTTAAATGTAATAAAATAGAAGACTCAATCTAAACTTCACTTGTAAATGTACATATATAACTGCACACTTGGGATACGCATGCAACATGATTATTCAATCCATCGCTTTTAGGTATAAAGTCACATAGCTCCGTAAGACGTCAGAACTTGGCTGCTACTAAATGCATATAGGGATGGGTATGAAGTGACTTTCCCCCCATTTGACAGAATCCATATGCATAACAAATGAAATGAATATAAAAAGGATCCTACACGACGCCTTCCGATCTCATATACATAAATATAAGAATATCAAATTTTACATACATGCCCAACCCATATAAAAAGAACTAAAGTAAGAAATAGACAAATCAAATTAATCTGTTCAAATTTTATTATTTTACATCAAGAAAATATTATGAAAAATATGAAATTACGTACATCTAACAATACAGTTCATTGCACCACCCAGTCCAGGACACATGTCAACCAGCGATTGTTCAATCACAATGATACTTTGCTATTGTTGTCACCTAGTGGATAATAAGATTTAGCTCTAAAGAGATAAAGGACAATCCAGTCATACCCACGAGAGAAAGAATTAGAAAAATATCAAAAATAATAATAATGGAAAGATAATTCATGCTACAAGTTCCTTAAAAATAAACAAAACTTCTTGATTTTACTCCTCCAATAAAATTAGTTTAGAATTGTCAAACACTTCAACAATAAAAAGAACCAAAATTTTTTGATAGATCGAGTTCAAAGAGAGCAAGATAAAGGGATTTAACATCCACAATTGACACTCGCAAGTTTGACAACTTACCCAATCTTTGTAGAAGGAAGGAAAATATAAGGAACTCAAATTGTATCTCTTCTTCAAATAAAATTTGAATCACAACTAAATGTTTTGAGAGGTGCTACTCACATTTGGACTATGCTCATATCCACCAATTAGGCTAATATACAAGTGGATGAGTAGTTAAGCAAACCAAGTCAGCCAAGTAAATATTATTGAATACAACATAGTTTAGCATCATCCTCGTCTACTTTGAGTCCATATGTTTATCCGAAAAAATGTAATATCCACAAAAATACTTTAAAAGTTTCTCAAATGCCTTGTACTTCCATGAATGAATATTGTTGCAGTAGAAAACTCCATTAACGAACAGCATGAGATCACTATTATTGTATTCTTCTTAGTTTTCTTAACAATAGCAAAAAACTACACATTTTATTCATTTATTTTATCATCGACATGAATTTTCCCCTACAATAGTTCATAGTTTTATCTTTCTCGAAGTCATTGTTTTCTTTAAAATATTATTCTTAAACAACAGAAAAAGCTTGTTCTTGCTAGCTTTATCAAAATCAAAAAATTTATCAAATCAATATCAACCACACATTCTTCACAAAAAATAAATTTTCACACTTCCTAATAATTTTTCTTTACATTTCCACTACACATTTTTCTATAAATCTAACTTCTTTTTTTCATAAACCTCCCAAGAACAAATATTTTGCCAAAGGTGAAAAATGGGAAAACAACTTCAATTAGCAAATTATATATAATTTTATTTCATAAAATTCAAAACACACAG
>CAVNYN010235053.1:0-27750 GCA_963692815.1 Nyctanthes arbor-tristis
CACGACGCTCTTCCGATCTCATGGAGGGATCCTTGCACACATTTCGCCACACAGTACAGACCTTCTGTGCACTCTCCAGTATCTCATGTGCCCCCAGCCGATGCAGGATATCGGCGGTTACCTCTCTAGGAAGTTCTGGCCACGGAGGTGGCGGCGATGGCAGATCGGAAGAGCACACGTTGCCTGTTTCTTTTTCTTTTTCGCCCTTTTGAGCTTTAATTTCTTCCTGAGACTTCTTCCCATCGCTATTTAGGGTTCAAATGGAATACTGAGTGTAGTTTTATGAATGAAATTGGCATTCCCTTTCCTCTTACCCGTCGTGTTGTCTTCTTGATAACCCCACGCCCCCCTCTCATTTATCCCGGTAATGCGTACGCCAGAACTTTGGGGTCCATTTCAAAATCATCCTCCAACGTTTAATTTTCGCATTAACATCCTCAAACTAGCTCAACTCACTTTAGTATATGATGATATGATATGTAGGCCCTGTTTCTTTTTAAAGTTTATATAAGACAGGGACACGATGCTCCCCCCAAAATAATAAAGGGAAAAAAAAAAAAAACTATTCATGTTTTTAGGCTCTGGCATTTTCCAATTTTTTATTGTTATCCTTATCATGTATGCATCTGGGTTCTGTTGCAGTGCTGCACTGATTGATAATCCAACTAGCTAAACAAGATCAAGATCAATTTAACAAAACTAGAAGGCAAATGATAGCCCAATATAGGGATGATAATTTACACCATCCCACCGCTAACCCGCGGTGCCCGAACCGAACGGGACAAAAAAATACGCCTGATCTGCCGCCCCAACACCGGTCACAGGGCAGGGCGGGGTAGATCAGGGCTACGTTTAGCGTGTTTTTTAAAAAAAAGAAAGAAAAAAGAAAAATGCAATTTATTACCCAAAATTTTATTAAATTTTTTTTTGAAGATGATAGTTAATTTCAAATAGCTTGGAAACCCCAAAATTCACCACCAAATCCCAAAAAAAAAAAAAAAAATTAAACAGGGTAGTTTTGCTGCCCCGAACCGCCCCGAGACCCGACTTGAAAAAGTCGGGCCGGGGGCCATCGTAAAACGTTATCGGCCCTGCCCCGAATCGGCCCCATTGCAATCACTAGCCGCCTGATGTTTTGGCAATAATACATAAAATAGCCTGCCCCTTGCAGGCGCATAAAATGAGCGCAAACTGTCACAACATTTTTAATAAGGATTTGACTAAATACACGATGGTTGTGAGGGAGAATCATATACTAGGAATCCTTTCATGTTCTCTAAATGTTCTGTATATATCTTACAACTGATCAAGTATGCTGATTTTTTATCCTGAGTTACGATTATGAATAATCACTGCCACAGGAGAACTCAGGATAAGCATCATAACCGGACAGTTCAACATCGGAACCTCCTGATTGGTGACTCTCACTGGCACAAATGATCTAGTATGTTGATTTCCTCTTCCTCAGTCAGTAAACAACTCTTCTTCATCTTCCCAATATGAAGAACCATTGCCACCAGAGAACTCAAGATAATCATCGTAATCAGACACCATGTCAACATCGGAAAATCCAGATGGATAATCCTCATCAAATGACTCGCAATCGTGAATTTCAGCATCAAATCCATAATCGTCAGTGGAATCAAAGGGGCGCCTAAAATCTTTGATCTGCTGTGAACATAGTCTTCCTAGATTCCCTCCAAGGGAAACATTGAAACACTGCCGCAGATCAAGTGATTCCAGTGTAGGACAACCATCCAGAATAGCCCGCAGGCCATCATTTGTCATCTTATTTCCAAAGAGCTGAAGGTGCCGCAACCCTGGCATGTTCTCAGCTACTGCTACAGCCTCCATGTCACTCTCAACATGGGGTCGTATCGATCCTTGGCTGTTCAGCTTAAATGACTTTAACAGTGGGCAAGAATGCCCAACAGCCACAATAGCTTCTTTGTCAATGTCAGTGTAATATAAGTGCAACTCCTCCAGTAATGGAAAATTTTTAGCTGCTTCAACCAGACCTTCACCTGTTATATTATAACAGCATACAAGTCGAAGTCGCCTGAGCTGACTGGAGCTGTTGAAAAAGGTACAAATTTTAAAGGATGTCAGCAACACGTCAGCTATCAGCAGGAACATAAAAAGAATATTTAAATATAAAATAGATGTGGCAGCATAACATGATCAAGAAGCATATAGATGCGACTGATGGGAAGTGATAAGAGCATGGTTTAAGGGAATATAATGGTAATACGCATGGAGAGAGATGAAACTTAAATGTTTCAGATCAAGGGAAGTGCAAAAGGAATGTAAGAGGTCAAATTCACTACATAAATGTAAACAAGGTATTCGAATATAAGAAAGTGCTCTTTGTAAAAATTAGCAGAGGCCAAGCTATCTTAAAAGAAATCTTTCCTTTCAATCCACCAAAATTACTTTAGATGCAACTTGCTGTTTCTGAAAAGATCATCATCACATCATGGACAAAATGAACATAGTGTACCCATTAAAATACAGACCAGAACCTGCAGGGGTATAGTGGCACGTCTTGTAATAAAAGACATAGGAAGCAGTGCAAGGGCATTCAATCATAAAGCAACAAGAATAGTTTCATATGATTGTAGGAACTTAAATGCAACAAATCTTCAAATGAAAACTGGAAAATCTAACTTCGAGTTTCAACAACACAGTAATCTGAGGATAATGCTTGTAATTGCAACCAAGTTAATCCAGCCAATTGCTTGAAGTTATGTGATTGTTCAACTTGCTAAAAGCATCTCCAATGGAATGTCCATTGAAGTAATGTTACTGCCACATCATCCAAAAGACCTGATGTGGCAATAAAAGTAGACATTGTCTACTACAATGCCTAGATGTAGACGGTGTCGTAAATAATGCCTATTTTTTCATAATCTCTTTTCCAATAATGTATCAACTACTCATATATCTTGAAAAGTGTCCTGTTGCTTTGTACATTTCACATGACCGTTAAAGATGCATTATACCTATTTTCACTAATTCTAGCGACGTACAAGGCAATCCACCTTGCACAATTGGAGATGCTCTAGCAAGCCAAAAGAACTGGACCACAGCATTTGATGCAAACAACTTCCAAACAAGAAAACCAAAGTTATTCCACTCAAATTTCCATACACCAAACAAAAATAAATACAATACATTGTGCTTTGGTACTAAAATTAAAGGTAGCAACCAATTAGTAGTTTAACAACAGCGTGTTACGGTAAGCTAAGCCACTCGCTATCACAATTAAATACAATAGAGTGAAATCCAGATTTACCTACCTAGGAAAGGGGGAACCCCAAAAATGACTTACCTCCGAGAAATATAGACAAGCAAATCGTCGGTACCAAAATACTCAATATTAATATCTTCTAACTGACCCTGGCTGCGATCCACTGCGTGGCAGCACATCTTTTCGAGGTCGTAAGGCATATCCCAGAGGTCACCTAAGTTTCGCATGTCGACGGTGCGCCACATGGCAACGTCCTGGCATACGCTCCGCCAGGTAGTACACACTTTCTGTGCGCTAGTTAGTATCTCTACCGTCCCCAGTTTGTGTAAAATCATTGCCGTGATCTCTCGTGGCAATTCCAGCCACGGCGGCGTTGCCTCCGCTGAATTTTCCGATGACGCCATTGCTTTTCCTATCCCAATTATTGTTCTTAATTCCTTGGAGAATTTACTACAGCCAGATAGAGTTAGGGTTTCCTGCGCTGGGAAATGGCCGAAACCGTTGACGGTGAATATTTGGATTTATCCATTGGTACTAGAAGATTTGAGCAATTATAGGAATATGAAAAGAGGACATTATTAGGTGATATTCTTATGTTGCACATATTTATTGGGTGATAATTATATGACTATCTTTTCATTATTAAATACAAATGTACCACATAAAAATGCTACATAATAATGTCTCCTTTTTATGTCCCCTTAAAATTTCTCAAAAGATTTTTTTACAGAGCCGAATCTAAGGAGGTTATTTTGGTTAAGAAAAAATAATGACAAATAAATATTCCACATATCCTTAAAAATTAGGGGTTTTGTTTAAAACAAGATGTCAAAATAAAGTTTTATTTAAAATAAAAAGATGTTCTTTTGTTCAAATCAGGTTAGCCAATTAAAAAAGAGATAAACTAAATAAATATCCTATATCCACCCCTCAGCTAATCCACCACAAAGGTTGACTCATTTTCATTCCCAAAATGAAGATAACGTCTGACAGATGGAGGGAAACACCAAGAACAGGGTTGATTGGCGCGAATTGGAAGAGCTGTCTTCAAAGAAAAGCTGATGAACCAAATAGCAACACCATCTTCTCAAAATGGGGTTTCAACAACAATCAAGATATTATCAAGTCTGATGCATCTTCATTCCCATAGATAACAAGTCCAAATTCCTATACCAGCAATTTAGAAGCTGATTCAACACTACAAGCAAGAGTTACCAAGAAAAAGAAGAAATCATTCTTGTCACGGATCCTCATGTTCTTGGGGAAAAATAAGATGGGGTCTAAAAGGTAGATGAAATCATATGTTCATGCGGCAACAAATGTGACTTACCAGTTGTAATGATCCTGCCTTCTATTACGAGCATCCCTAATTCACTCGAAAAGGTAAGTACATTCTAACCAAAGTTTTAGTGCCCCTGAATTTACAACATTGGTCAAATTAAAGAAAAACTAGGTGAATTTTAAGAGGGTAGCAGGGGAATGGGGATTATAAGCTGGTTTTGTAAAGTATATTGGGGGCATTCTATGAAGGAAATGAATCTTTTTTTGCGTAATATTTATCAGTAAGAATTTTTCATACATGGGGAAAAAATCACCCTCATTTGTTAATTCAAGAAAGTGCAATTATGTTTATATATTGAGGTATGCCACAAGACTCTCAAAAGCAATTATCAAGTCTTTTGACTGTACAGCCAATTCGGAAGTGCAATATCATGCTGTGGCCTAGAAATGTCCTAAGTGCAAGTCCTAGAACACCCTCAAACAAGAGGCATTTACAACCATAGTTAGAGAGGTACAATGTTGGCCAACCATGATGTGCTCATGGTGCAATGATAGAAATGGTCTTTTGCTAGAAACACTTTGGTGTGTGTAACATCCCGGAAAATTTTAAGCATGTAATCACTATGTTGATGATGATTAAATACTTATTGGATTTTCATCAACAAAAAAGTTATAAGATTATTGAATTGAATTGTATCAGTTGCAAAGTTACAAGATTATTACTCAAACGAATGACTAAAATTTGGCATGGAGCCATTGATAACATGATTATTATTTTTGACAATAATTGAATTAGAATATGATTATTGACAAAACGATCGTTCTTTTGACGATGGTTGGACAATTCTTGGAATTGTACTAATTGAAATATTATAAGATTTACCATTCGAATAAATATCAAGAATTAAAAAATGATTATTGACAGTGTGAATGTTATTTGACAGTAACCACTTGGGTTTGCATCAATTATGATACAAAATCGAAAGATTGCCACTCGAATTTGGTATTAAATATAATGTCATAGTTGTATTTTGACGATGATCGAATAGATACTCGAGTTCGCATCAACTACGTTATATGATTGATGATGATTGAATAATGACTCAAATTGTATCAATTATGTTAAAGATCATTGCCTAAATGATGCGTATAATGAAAATATAGTACTTGATTGGTATGACTCAAAATATGACAACTTAATTGTAAGATCACGCTAAGTAGAAAGACTTCTCGAGCAACAAACGAGTGAACCTCGTTCCGCTACATCACCTACTAAGATATATGGCGCCAGATCGAACCACATGTCAACTTCTAATTGACAGAATTCAAAGATTTATTAAAAACAACTTAATCCGACAACTATAACTAAGAAAAGTCTTGGGAGATTTGACAATTAACTCCAATCAATCCTCTCTTTTTCCCTCACTCTCTCCACAATCACTATTTCTATATATATACCAATTGTCCCATCTCTTGATAAATTCCAAGTCCCTTCAAATGTATAAAAAGGGAAAATTCGTCCACAAGAATTGAGGGGAGAAGAACAACCCTTAAAACCTATCAAACACTATTTTTGCACTTAGACTGATCCCTCTTCATATACATATAAAGAATACAACTTGAAATAACACTTTGAATGAGGAAAATGAAGGGTTTGAAGGCAATTGTCAACAACTTAAAGAATCCTTGGAAAATCAAATTAAAGAGGTAAGTAACTATTACTTTGATTCCCGTTTTGCATTTATAATGTATTGATACAATAAGCATGGTTTTTTATTGAAGTTTCCCCTGAGGTAACCATGGGAAAACATGAATTTTGATGTATTGAAAAAAATATTGATTATTACATTTAAATCACTAGTTGATGCTCTACCAGTCTCGTAATTGCTTTGCTTTGTTACCATATTAGAAGCCATCTAATGATACCGAGATGGGCGCTGATTAGTGTGGTGTTTGCTTTGTAATTGTATTGAATTTTTTGGAATTCTGGTAGGGATCAATCAGGATTCGAATGGTCCCTCTTGTGCATTTGAAAGCTTTGTGCATTCAATGGTTTTCTCGAAAACAAATTTCTCAAATAAAAAGTGGATCAAAAGGGTTTTATTACTCACTGAGTACTTTATACTCACCCCTCTTTTCTACAATTTTTGTAGATGATTGAAGATATGATATTTGAAAAGTGACACAAGCCATGGGTTGGAGCATGCTCGCGAATGAGAGTAGAGTTTTGCATGTAGTGGAAATCCGTCTTTAAAGTTACTATGAATGCAATTAAGAACTTATTACCTTTTGTATTAATAAGTATGTCCACCTCTCTATAATATACATATTTACACTTTATAATACATATGATAATTACCTTTTGTATTAATAAGTATGCCTACCTTTCTATAATATACATGTTTACGCTTTATAATACATATGATAGTCTTTAAAATGATTTGAAGTTTACTTTTCAAAGTAAAGGCTTTCTAATGACTCGGTTTTACTTTGGCAATCAAAGAGCTATATCTACTAATATACTTGCTGTGTTCTTCACATTTTATTAAAAAATCTAGTTTTAATAATTCTTTAAAATTCAACAACTTGTTAGTTTAAATAATTAACTTTACAAAATGTTAAACTCTATAAGATAAAGATAATTTCTTTGTTTTGTACGTCTCACCCCACTATTTGTATTGGGGCTTCCGCTAGAGGGTTCGTTAATCAATACAAGATATTATTAAATAATTAGAAATGAGCAGGGCGTGTTAGTGTGTGTCTTTTTGGTCTTTGTTAGATATGTGTTTTTTCTTTTCCAGATTTTTTACTTCCTTAATGCAAAGATCAGATGTAAACTTACACAATAGGGCAGAAGAGACTTATTTAGTCATATAATGTGTTAGTGAGACATATCTTCTGGTTTGTGTATACATTTCCAATGTATGGGGTTCTATATGGTAGATAAAAAGAGCTAGTCTTACCGTTTGAAACGGGGTTTTTCCTTGTAGCCTTATTATTGCATGACAGAAAAAAGGCCTTTGAAGAACAAAAAAAAAAAAGATCAATATAAAAAGGGAAACTCAATCTTTGTACAGTTCTGGGAAGAATGGAGTCCGTATCCTCCTTGTATTGGTGATTACAAGGCTTAGGTCGAGATCACGGTATACGTGCTATGACATGTACAAAATCACGGCATTCAGACTATTATATTAGTTTGAACAATTCTTTTCTTTCCATATAGTTTTAAATGAATTTTAGAATCAATTTTATATGGTCCTTTAGTTAAGATCAAGGAATGTGTGCTGTGATCTATAATACATAACATCATTAAAGCCATTATGCCAATTTGAACTAGTGTTTTCCTTCTACATTGTTGTGGCTGAAGTATGGAACATATATATTTGTGCTAATATGATATTGTGCTTCAGGTAATATCATGGCATACATGACGTGATTTGTACAATATAACGACATTCATGTCGTTATACTACCAGGCACATAATTTTCATTCTTTTTTTGATTTTCCCTTGACATAGTCTTTCTCTAGTTTATTTTTTTTTTTATAAGAAGGTTTCCATGTTATTTTTGAGTAGATGATACTATATATGCATGTGGCTGTACTGGAAAAATGAGAATAATATTGTAGGTGTGTTTTTCTTCTATAACGGCACTCGTACAGTGATGCTTAACACCATAACGGTATAGACATAGTAATGGGCAGCAAGGTAGACTTTAGGCGGCGTGACGCTACAATATGTATATGAAACTTTCTTTATTGGTAATCAAAATGCACATACGTATACATGACAGTTTGTTATGCTTTATATATTTTTTCTCAACCTCCTTTTTTTATTTTCTTCCAATTTGGGATTTTTAACCCACAAAAGATGAAAATTAAACAATTGTGAGTAGAAATCCTCTCAGTCGATTACAAGTTCCTTATTTAAAATCTTACATAAGCGCACAGATGAACACTTATCACTTACAACTCCTTCAATCGTGCCTCTAAACTCACTAAACATACCAGAAACATGCACGGGGACGTGGTACGGATGAAGGCGATTTCAACTTGAGTCAGCCGGAATCATACCGCGAATGTGGTACTTTCGCGGCATTGTAATAGTAATGGTGATCCTTCATGATTCTCAGGCCCTTCTTCTACTAGGATGCACTCGTAAGAATTCTCCACCGTATCCAACTTAGATCAATGCGTTTGAGTCAAGAGAGGAGGCATTTGCATATATAGGTTGTTAAATATGATTAACATCACATTATGCATCGTGTATTCTCATGTAATGTCCACAACTCCTTCTACCATGCCTCTAAACTCACTAAACATACCAGGAACATGCATGGGCAGCGGTACGGTCAAAGGTGTCAAGTTACATTCGATTTCGACTTGATTCAGGCCATCGCGGACTTATATCGTGATTGTGGCGTTATCGTGGCATAGGTGTAGTGATAGTGATCATTTTTTATTTTGGAGCCCTCCTTTTACCAGGACGCGCTCACATGACTTTTCTGTTAAACCCAAGTTAGATCAATGCTTTTCGAGGTAGAGAGTTAACCTCATGTTATGTAACGTATCTTGTCAAGTAATGTCCATATCTCATCCGTTCACTCATCCATAGTCGTTGAACACACTGGAAACACACAAAGGGAGATGGTGGGGTCACCATTGTCAAGTTTCACAAAGTTTCAACTTCATTAAGGCCACAATGGACTCATGCCGCGAAAATGTCGCTATAGCGGCATAGGTGCAGTGATGGAGATCCTTCTTGATTTTAGGGCCCTCATTTTGCCCGAATCTACTCACATGGCCTCCTTGCTGAACCCAGCTTCGATCAACTCATTCAAACTAGAAGATAGGGCATTTGCATATATAAGGTGTTAAACTTAAGTTAACATCACGTTGTGTAACGTATCTTGTCAAGTGATGTCAAAATCTTATCCGTTTGCTCATCCATAGTCATCTAACACATTGGAAACATATAAAGGGAGATGATGGTATCACCATTGTCAAGTTCACAAAGTTTCGACTTCGTTAAGACAATAATAGACTCATGCTGTGAATATGTTGCTATAACGGTATAGTTGCAGTGATGGAGATCCTTTTTATTTTCAAGCCCTCTTTTTACTAGAATGCACTGACATGAGCTCCTTGTTGAATCCAGCTTCGATCAATTCGTTCAAACCAGGAGATGGTGCATTTGCATATATAGGATGTTAAATATGAGTTAACGTCACGTTGTATAATGTATCTTGTCAAGTGATGTCCACATCTCATCCGTTCACTCATCTATAGTCATTGAACACACTGGAAACACACAAAGAGAGACGGTGGGGTCGCTATAACGAACTCATGCCGTGAATATGGCGCCTATAATGGCATAAGTGCAGTGATGGAGATCCTTCTTGATTTTGGGACCCTCCTTTTACCCGAATACACTTACATGACCTTCATGCTGAACCCAGCTTCGATCAACTCGTTCAAGCCTGGGGATGGGCGTTTTCACCTATAGGACGTTAAACTTGACTTAACATCATGTTATGTAACGTATCTTGTTAAGTGATGTTCACTTCTTATCTGTTCGCTCATCTATATTTGTTGAACACACTGGAAACACGTAAGAGGAGATAGTGGGGTCACTATTGTCAAGTTTCATAAAGTTTCAACTTCGTTAAGGTCATAACGGACTCATGCCACTAATATGGCGCTATAACGGCATCGGTGCAGTGATGGCGATCCTTCTTGATTTCGGGGGTCCTTTTTTTTGCCGAGACACACTCATATGGCTTCTTTTGTGAACCCAACTAAGATCAATGCGTTGGAGTCAGAGGAGGAGGCATTTGTACATATAGGGTGTTAAACATGAGTTAACGTCACGTTGTGTAATTTATCTTGTCATGTGATGTCCACACCTCCTTCATACGCTCATCCAAAGTCTGTGATGAAGCTGAAAACACACCCGGGGATACAATACGGTTAGGGTTGCCAAGTTTTACAAAAATTCTACTTGGTTCAGGCCATAATGGACTCATGCCGCGAATGTGGCATGTGGCATTCGCAGCATAGGTGTAATGATGGTTAATCGTGTTGCATGTAGGGGGCTCCTCTCAACCGGAAGGCCAAAATTCATTTCCCTTCAGAAACGCCAGTAAAGAAAATTAGTTTAGGCTTTGGGAGTATATGAATTGCCCTCGGTCATTGCACCTTGTCCAAAAAAAAAACACATCCTATTTGAAGCACATTTGTTTATTTGTTTGACACATATGCCGCGATGTCTAATGAAAAAGCGATACTGACGCAGTGATACCATTCTTGGGGTATTTGAAGCCTCTTATTTCACAGTGAAGGGTATTTTCCATTGTTTTTCCTTCAGTTATCCTATGATATGTACTTACCAACGTTTTACTATTTACAAGTCTTTTGAACAAAAAATTTTAACGATGATGTGCATACTCCGTTCGTAAAAATTTTGATAAAGTTTCCCCTATATTACAGACTATTCCAGCTGCACCTGATTACAAATCCTCGTGTTTCCATATGTACACAAAGACACTAAGTATTACAAAGCACTATGTGCTAGTATATACACATACTTCAAGTTAATGTACATGATACGTGATAACCTTGACTATTTGCCTCAATTATATTATACAAATCTATTTAGTTATGGGTAAGTTAGAGCAAAAAAGGGCCGCTCCAGAGTCGGTGTGGTTTTGCAACATTTGCTCAAGTCGTTTTCTCCTGCAAATAAATTCAACGGCCAGATACTTGTTAGTACAAATGCAATCAAAGTTCAAAAATATCATGATCTATCTGTGAATAGAGACTAACTATGAGTAATATATTGTCGCGTATAAGAACAACATACAAAGCGTATGATATATGATTAGATATAGATATGGAATAGCCACGAAATTAATTCAGTAAATTGAAGTATGTATGAAAACGAATAGGAGAGTGAATGGGTAATCTTTCAATTAAAAATGGGTAATCTCTACTCCAACCAGACTAAAGTTGTCATGTTTCATCGATATTTAGCTATATACTCTAGACAACATTTGATTTTCTCAACTAGCTGATTTTTATCTCGGTTAATCTTTTTTCTCTTAGCCATCACATCTGTTTCTACACTGTTAATTCTAGATTTTTGAAAACTTTCCAGACAAACTCTTTCTAGCTTCAAGCAGTTACGCTTCAAAATTAGTTTTACAACGATATATAATTTGTAAAGCATAATTTTCTCATGCAAAATCAATTACTTTTCATTTCTTTAAGTGCTGCAGCAAGGCCAGAAGGATTGGAAAAGCTAACAAATCCATAGCCCTTGGTTTTCCTCGTCCTTTTATCTCTTACAACCTTGTGGCCCTTGGTTTTCCCCGTCCTTTTATCTCTTACAACCTTGTCCAACACACTAAAAGCATAAATGAGGCAGTGTAGATTCTGTTCAAAGCAAGAACAGAAAAATGGTACACAAACAAAGAGACAAGCCAAATAAAAACCTGCTCTTCCGATCTTAGAAAAATAAAGAAACAAAGGCTAGAAGTAGACACAAAGGAAGAATAAATTCATATCCATGGAAGCAGTGAAGATAAGAAAAACCGATTTGCCAACATCTCCACTTATCAAGATATGAAAAGGACAAATATATAAAATTTCTTTCTATTTTATTCATTCGTCTTTCACCACCCATATCAAATAATATTCATCTGCATTACATCTATGTAACATAAACATTGATGTATTTTTTTAGTTATATAAGTTATATATAAAGATTAACAATTCTTCTTGTCAATAGTGGTTGAAGATTATTCTCTCACTGCTTTCTCTGGTCAAAGATCATGAAAAGGGCAAATATATAAAATTTCTTAGTATTTATTTATTCATTCATTCATTTCCTCCCACACTAGCAAATACTTTTGGTTGTTTTATGCATCAGGTCATTTGCATACACATTGATGTATTTTTGAGTTATATATATTATTGGCTAAAAATTGATCTGCGGGCAGTAATATAAATCTGTCCACTTCCTGCCATATTCATTAATAAGTTTTGCTTTAGTATAACTCGTCAAACGAATAGTAGAGTATCGATCACCGAGCTGCCATAGCCTGATCATCCAGCATTTAATAGTTTTTAAGAGGATAATTTTCACTCTAGGTCTCCAACCTTTTAATTTTGTATCAATTTTGTCTCCATTCTTTTTTTAGGCCTATTAAGTCTCCAAACTTTTATTAATTATCGTATTATGTCTCCAACGTTACTTTTCGTCCCCAAACTTTCAATTTTCACTAGTAACCCTATCAAAATGACTATTATACTCTTGATTCTTTATTTCCACAATAGATTCCCAACATTTTACTTTTTATAGAATTTTGTACTTTTTTTCGGGAGCGTAGGAACTTCAACATTTCATTTTTTTATCATGTTATATCCTCATTAACACTTTCCATACCCAATATTTTAATGTTAATACCGTTAATTATTCAAATAAAAATAACAAATAATATAAAATAAGAAGTCCACTCACTCTAATTCACTCTTACATAACCCGATGACAACATTCAGAAATAATGATAAAAAAATGGTCTATAACTGTTTTGAAAGATATCAAATTCGCGTTGAAGTAATTTGTCGATCTAAGTATCAGCTTGACGAATCGAATTTGATTTCTTGATCTACTACAAATCATAAAGCGGATACATATTGGAAGATCTACCCCAAAAAATTGATTTTTGATTTACAAAAAAAAACATGATCATAGTACTTTACACTAATTTAATTTCTTATCTCTTTTTGTGATTTTCACCCTAATTTGCTCCTGATTTGTTTTTCACCTCAATCCGATATGATCCACCAACTATGAATCCGCAAAAAATTAGAATTAGCGAATTAATGTTCGATTTCATTTTTGTAAATAGAAAATAATTTTTTTATCCACTCTGATCTATATCCGCTACGTGATATGTGATGAATAAAAATCCCAATCCAATTTGTTACATAAACTATTGGATTGGAAACTTTTTTTTTACGTAGATTAGGTATCATCAAGTTTGGTATAGATCAAATTTTTTAATAGATCACTGGGGGTTAAGATGTGTAGAGTTCTTATTTTATATTATTCTCTATTTTTTATTTTTATTTAAATAGTTAAAAATACGACGCTCTTCCGATCTCGACTAAAATTAGTAATTGAAAGGGTGGGGACGAAAGGTATTATTAGAGAGATAACATGACAGCAACTAAAAGGTTAGAGGTTCTATATGCTGAAAAAATAATGGGGATAGAATTGTATAAAAATTAAAAGATGAAGGACGTACAGTGGAAAAAAAGAATCAAAGGTTTTCGATAGGGATTAATTGTGAAAATTGAAAGGTTGGGGACGAAAAGTGACGTTGGGGACCTAATGCAATAATTAATGAAAGGTTGGGGACTTAGTAGGCCTAAAAAAGAATGGGGACAAATTGATACAAAATTAAAAGGTTGGGGACTTGAGTTAAAATTACCTTTTTTAAGCATGTTAAATTTTACATATTAAAAGCATCCATTCACCGCAATAAAGAATTCTACCAAAAGCATTACTAATTTGTGCCACAATATGAAGCCAAAAGAGAATTCTATCTTAATGAATATGAGTCAATTGAGGGCTCCATGCACTTCAAATAACATCTAAAGTTAAGTAAACTACATGAATAAGAAAAAACTTCTGAGAAACTTACTCGAGCCATATTACAGTAAGAAAATCCTAAGAAAGCTTTTGATAGAACATCATCATTCACCTAATTTCCAAGGTCACCACAAAAAAGACGATAGTCATCTGCACATAAAATATAATGTAGCCACTAGGTCGTAAAAGTTAGCGAGGGTCAAAGGTCAACAAAGGTCAAAGGGTATAGGGTCTTGGAAACAGGCCTTAAGCGCCCCACCCAACCCAACCCAACCCAACGACCTGGCTACCTAATGACCAGAAAGCCCGAAGACTTGATTCAGCGACCTGGGGCGAACATCTACTCCAGCACTCATACGGTCCAGGGCGTCTGGGAGCCAAGACAGCAAGCTAATATCGCCCCGACGTAGCGCCACGACCTAGCCAACTAGATAGCAGCATGGGAATCCACGTGGGAAATCTTGTCATTTACAGCTGATGGAACGGTAGCATTAAATGCGAAATAGTGGTTACCTGCCCTATACATGGTTTAAACAGCCATTAGTCAAAAAGTAAAGGATTAACCCCCACCGATTGGACACTTGCGTAATCTCTGTGGGACCAGCATTCAATACATGCAGTCATTATCCCCATGCAAACAAGTGAGAAAGGGGTGGACACCCAAACATCACTCTTCTTGTCTTTTACACATTTATAATCTTCAGTTTATTATAAATACTACAAACATTCCTTGCCTTTTCTGCATTTACTGCTTATGCTGATTTGAATACAAATTTCCTGTGAATATAAATCTTGTTTGTTGAGTCGAAAGCTAAATTTGACATCAACAAATTAGCGCCGTCTGTGGGAAACTTACAAAAGGTTGTGAAAAGAAAACATCCAGTGAAATCTAACTCCCGGTAAAAGAAAACACTCAGAGAGTCAAAAGACAAGAACTACTGATGTCAGACTGCCTCTCGGGTTCAAGAAAAACCGATCCACTGCAAGTACCGGCCCTTCACGACCAGCAGCTACAACTGAGATAGAAACTCTCCAGCAACAAGTAGAGGCCCTCACCGAAGAAGTCTGGCGATTGCAACAACATAACCCGCCAACTTTCCAACAGTGCATGATAGGATCTTTCTCCCACGACAACTCTTCTTGGCGTGCCGAAGACATCAAAAGATCTCCAGCAAGGGCTGACCCTCAAAGGGAACATGTCAGAAGGAGACTAAGTTTCACTCCGACCCAAAACTCCGGTCAACCAGCTCCCAACGCGAGGGCCGCACAACCTCCTGCTAGCAATACAGCAAGAAGTAGCGTGTTTACCAGGCTGGGGCCCCGCCCTCAGCAAGGTCTTCGAAGTCCAAAGTTGCCAGAACCTATCCGACCAAGTGAATGTAGAGAGAGGAGAAGAAGTATGATGCTTACGAACCATGACAGCCATGCTTCCTACTCATCTCCAGAGGTGCTACAATGCCAACGACTAGCCCCTCAGGAGATCCACGAGCTGGACGAGCTGAGGAAATGGCTGAGCGATCTTGAACAAAAACAATCTAAGGGAAAGGTAGCAGACGACCTATGGGGTAGGCCATCCCCTTTTGACCTCTTCATCCTTGAAGCCGTCATGCCATCCAAAATGAAGCTCTATCAGATAAGGACTTATTGCGGAGAATCAGATCCAATCACTCACCTTCACTAATACGTTTCCTGGATGGAGTTCCAGAACGCCACAGGAGCCATTATGCTTAAAGCTTTTGCACTTACTTTGGAGGATAACGCCCAGACTTGGTATGGCAACTTAGCCCCTGGATCAGTGCACAGTTGGGAACAGCTCTCTTCTGAGTTCGCTTCTCAATTTATAGCTACTGTCACCCCCAAGGAGATGTTGGGAACCATCAAGTAAGAGAAATCAGAACTGCTCAAAGGCTATTTGAACTACTTTAATAAACAGATCATGACCATGGAAAAGTTGGCAGATGAATCACTTCCGATTATAGTAAAATAGGGCCTCTACAAAGACACCTGCTTTTAATTGAGCTTCTGAGGTGGGCTGAGAAATATATTAGCACCCAGGAGGCCATTGAAGGTACTTCACGAGCCGAAAAAACTCTGACGGATGAGAGAAAGATCAGAAGGCAAAAAAGGATCTGCAACATGGCGAGAAGCCTTCCAGCTCGTTCAAGCCCTTCACCAAGCTCAACGCTTCAGTCGAACACATCATTAAAATTTTGCAAAATGACCCAATTTTACCCAAGGCAAGGCTCTTAAGGAGGCCGTTGAAGGACGCCGACCAATCCAGATACTGTAAGTATCATCGAAGTGTGGATCACAACACGGACGAATGTAGGCATCTCAAACAAAAGATTGAGAAACTAATTGAACGGGAGTACCTGAGCGAATACATGGCCAATCACTAAGCGCAGGATCGACAAACTCGTCCCCATACAGACCTCAACGCCCAGCTTCCACAGAACCAACTTCCAGCTGAAATCCACATACTTGTTGGTGGAAATAACGACATAGAGAGTTCCAAGAGACAAAGACGAGGTCTCATGAGAGATGCCCAGAATTGTTACCACATAGTCACTGCACAACCCTCCGTCTTTCGAACCAGCTCGTTCTCTTTCTGCAACAAAGATGCTTACTGCATGCTACACCTTCACGCGGACGCTCTGGTCAGTGACACGACGCTCTTCCGATCTCGTTAAAATCCACAAGACCTTGGTAGCTAATGGCAGCACTATGAACATCATATACTGGCGGACTTTCCAGCAAATAAAAATAGACCCGAAGAGACTAAGGCCATAAGATACCAGACTCCAGGGTTTTACTGGAGATTAAATAGAGGCCAAGGGCCAGATCACACTTCTTGTCGAATTAGGGGATGAGCACTGCGAAAGAAGAATAATGGCGGACTTCATTATAATGGACGTCCCTTCAAACTACAACGCCATTCTGGGTTGCCCAATTTTGTATGAACTCAGAGCCGCGACCTCTATTTACCACTAGTCATTAAATTCCCAACTTGCTATGGGATGACTATAGTGCGAGGCGACCAGTGGGCATCAAGAGAATGCAACCTGGATTACGTAGAAGAAACGACTGCCTTAACAGAAGTTCACACAATTAACCCAGAGTCAAGGAGCTGAATTATCCACTATTCTTAAACTCTACACCCAAGTATCAGCAGGCGAGGCACAGCGGCAAGGTCGGACTAATTTCTACATCCAGTCCTTGAAGAGGGAGTATTCTCTCTACCCAGTTGTGAACGTCAAAAGTACAGCGCAACTCATGTTCAGAAGGTAGAAAGAAAAAGATGTGTGAAAGCCAGACACTAATTCTACATTTGTACTTTCTCAAGTTTTTTGTATACCAACTATCAGGTCATGGTTAAAAAATTAATACGCTTATGTGCGTTAGACATAATTTTGCGAAAGTTAATTCGAAAGAGGAATGTTTATTCTGATGTAACATCTCTCTCGTAATGCGAAAGCAAGGCGAATCCGCAATAGCCAAGTATGTAGGTCTGTGTTTTAAGTTAGAACAAGCTTTTAACTGGCGACCTAACACTTGAACTTGACTAGAACAAGCTTTTAGTCTGAGCTCAAGTCGAAGAATTTGTGCTCAATGACTAGAACAAGCTTTTAGTCCGCGCTCAAGAATGTAAGTCTACAATCTAAGTTAGAACAAGCTTTTAACTAGGGACCTAACACTTGACCATGACTAGAACAAGCTTTAGTCATCACTCAAGTATAAAGGTCTGCAGATCTAAGTTAGAACAAGCTTCTAACTAGCGACCTAACATTTGGCTATGACTAGAACAAGCTTTTAGTCTGTGCTCAAGTCGAAGAATTCACGCTCAATGATTAGAACAAGCTTTTAGCCCGCATTCAAGTATGAAGGTCTGCGATCTAAGTTAGAACAAGCTTTTAACTGGTGACCTAACACTTGACCATGAATAGAACAAGCTTGTAGTCTACGCTCAAGTCAAAGAATTTGTGCTCTGAAGAATTTGTGCTTAACGACTAGAACAAGCTTTTAGTCTGCGTTCAACTATAAAGCTCTGCGATCTAAGATGGAACAAGCTTCTAACTAACGACCTTACACTTGACCATGACTAGAACAAGCTTTTAGTTTCCGCTCAATGACCAGAACAAGCTTGAAGTCTGTGATCAAGTATGTACGTCTGTGATCTAAGCTAGAACAGGCTTCTAACTAGCGATCTAATACTTGACCATCTCTAGAATAAGCTTTTAGTCTGCGCTCAATTCGAAGAATTCGCACTCAAAGACTAAAACAAACTTTTAGTCTACGCTCAAGTATCAAGGTTTGTGATCTGAATTAGAATAAGCTTTCAACTTGCGACCTAACAGTTGACCACGACTAGAACAAGCTCATAGTCTGCGCTCGGTAAGAGGATCCGCGACCAGGGCCCTAAACAGTTCCTTGCTTCGCGATTCGACACTCGGAGGTAGGTTGCCAAGGCTTCTAGCTTGAAGGATCAAAGCAAGGTGTCAGTCCGACGGGACATAATCAGAGAAATCCTCGATCTACTATGACAACGTATGAGGAACTTGGGACTAAGACGAGTTTCTTGGTAAAGCGTCTTAACACTTAATACAAGATATGTTTGGATTCTAGGACAAACAGGCATAAGCGGAGATGAGTTCTTCATTAAACAAGAACAACGTACGGTATGTTGCTTTGACGAATATATAAATGAGCTAATACCCAAAAAAATTTTCATTATATTCATCAAAGATTACAAAAAGGGAAAAAGAGCTGGGGTACAAAAAACAATTCCTAAACGTGACCTTTGGAGGATGAGGCCACATTTTCCCTAACTGGAGCAGTGATCTCAACCCTCACGGTGAAAGCCGCGTCTTCAGCATACTCTCTGCCAGTAACAGGGATCTCCGTGCCTTCTCTTGCACAGACCGGCAACTCGGTGGGAGTAGGAGCTTCTGTTAAGATTTTGACCTCCTCGTTATTATCGTCAGAGCTCACGAAGGAAGGTTAAGTCACACTTAGGACGCTTCCTCATAACCTCGCCAAGGATCTCCTTCGCCGTCTCGTAGTAAAGGTCGGCGTTAGCATTCTTGAACTCCTCAGAGGCGTTGTATTTAGCAACTACCTCCTGGTATCCAACGAGCTCGCTAGTAGCAGTTCTTCTCTTAGCCTTCTTCAAAACCTGCTCATGGCTTGACCTCTCTGTCACTAGCTGGGTCGCTAAGTCCTCAAACTTCTTCTTCTAGGCTCGAGCTCAGTCCACAGATCGGCCGACTCCGTCCTGGCTACATACAGTTCCTGCTTTTTCTCCCTCAAAGCCAACTCCGCCTCCTCCTTAGCCCTATTGGCCTTAGCCGCTTGGCTAGAAAGTTTCCCATTGTCCCCAAGAAAATGCCCTATACGGGCTATAGCATGTTCATTCAAGATAGCCGACCGAGCTCGTATCACCGCGTTCGCCTACAGAAGCTTAGCCATCGTCGAGCTGGCCGCGAAGCTTTCCCACCTCCTGGACCAGCCCCATGCCACACTACTCATGGCATCCATAACAGACCCTGGCATCTGAGACGTTGGCAGAAAAGGGCTTCCTGGCGAAGTTGAATTTGAGCAGCGCCTTCGGCTTTTTGTAGATAAATTTTTCTATCTCAGCCCGCCGAGCTTGGTCTACTGGGATATAAAGATTTTCATCCTAAATGTCGATGGGTACTTTAGCAGGTCACTCCTCGTGAGGAACAATGGACGCAGGAGTGGCAGGAAGGATTGGGGGGGAGGAGGGGGGGGGAGAATTGGCCATGGGCTCTCAGATTGCCAACTGCCTTTTCACAAGTCACTCCGAGGCGGTTGCATTGTCAGCTGTCATGGGCCTCTTCCCAGTGGCCTTCTCTTGGCTCATTTTCTTTTTCTCCTCATGCCTCTTCAAAGCCTCGTTGAGCTGCTCAACGATTCTCATCTCCTCAGATTTATCGCGTGCTGCTTTCCTCTTCTCCCACGCAGTCCTTCTCTCTCAGCCTCTCGAATAGCTCGCCTTTGGCCCTTAGAAAGGTACTTTTTCCCTGAAAATGGACAAGTGTCAGGACACTGCAAAAAATATCTAAAAAGCTAGACATCTAGGTGCATAAGAACAGTTGCTCAGATTCTTGGAAATGTGCTCGGACCTGGGAACAGACAGGCCAGTGCTTATCAATAAATCCTTGTCCGTCAGGTCCGTGACGTAACGATGATGCTCTGGTATTTGGGCCACAATCTCAGCCCATTCCCGAAATAGCGCGGATAATGCTCGACCTCGCTCGATACCTAAAAAAAGAAAATACAATTAAAGTGTCAGTTTTTCTGCCGGCGGAAGAAGATCTATTGAAACATGTTTACTGGGTTCCATGTAGCTCGTGATGATCTCTATCCTCGTCGCCAAAACTTGGCAGACTTCTCCACTCTCCCCCATCCAAAACCAGCTTTTTTCCAACTAGGACCAGATTCAGATGCCCCTCTCATCAAGTTTCCCCAGAGATTTAAGGGCCCGGTCTTAGACCATGCAACTAAGTGGTACCACTCTCTTTTGGAGGGTGAGGTCCCCAGCACATAGTACGAATTGAAGTCGTCCGGACTCGGATATCTCCATCCTTTGTGTTACCACAAAGCAAGGACTCCAATGATTGTCATCCAGCCTGCAGGTGTAACTTGAGGTCTTGCGAAAGAGGTCCTGCCTGCCACTCGGAAGCTTTGAGGGACAACAAGAAGGGATCAACAAATCACAAGGAAGCCCGATGAATGTTACAACAGAAAACTTCTGGGACTTGGCTGCAAAAGAAGACAATGCGGAGGGGGAAAAAGAAATAAACATAAGGGTATAAATAGATCTGTTTTGTGGGAAGATAGAAGGGCAACGACCGCATGGGATACTAGGAACTTAAAAGGAAACATTCAGAGTAATGATTATTGCCTTTAAGACCCCTGAACACACCACTCCATTGAACAACAGACACATGGCAAAGAGCGCCGCCTCAACCCCCTTTTCGAAATTCAAAGAGTCATATTTCAGGCGACAAGAAGCTCCAAGAGAATCACCAATTAGCCTTCAAGTCTGTTGACCTTGGGCTCAAGGAACAGCAACCTTGAAAGGGCATTTTGTAGCCACGAGGTCATAAAAGTCAGCGAGGGTCAAAGATCAATAAAGGTCAATGGGTATAGGGTCTTGGAAACAAGCCTTAAGTGCCTCACCCAACCCAACAACCTAGCTACCTAACCACCAGAAGGCTCGAAGACCTAATTCAGCGACCTGCGGCGAACATATACTCCAGTACTCATACGGTCCAGGGTGTCTGGGTGCCAAGACAGCAAGCTAATATCACCCCGACGTAGTGCCACGACCTAGCCAACTGAATAGCGGCATGGGAACTCACCTGGAAAATCTTATCATTTACGTTTGACGGGACACCAGCATTAAATGCGAAATGGTGGTTACCTGCCTCATGCATGGCTTAAACAGCCATTAGTCAAAAAGTGACGGATTAACCCCTGCCGATTGGACACTTGCGTCATCCCTGTGGGACCGACATTAAATACATGCAATCATTATCCTCATGCAAACAAGCAAATATACACTATAAATAGAGACAAACATAAGTGAGAAAGGGGGGACACCCAAACCTTACTCTTCTTGTCTTTCACACATTTATAGTCTTCTATTTATTACAAATACTACAAATATTCCTTGCCTTTTCTGCATTTAGTGCTTATACCGATTTGAATACAAATTTCCCGTGAACATAAATCTTATTTGCTGAGTCAAAAGCTAAATTTGACATCAACATATGGTAATAAATAATAGTTTCTTCCTACTTAATTGTTCAAGAGAAGAACCCACATTACCAATAATACAAGAGGACGTGTGCTCTTCCGATCTAAGAAAGATGCAATATTTTGAAGGAAAATGGTAAGAAAGATATGAAAAATACAATTTAGAATGAGAAAGGGAAAAAGATACAAGTGAAACAGCAGCTGAAAGAATGCCACTAGACATAGTATGATTGAGTACGCATGGATCAAATAAACTCAGCGATAAAAATTTTGAAAAGTAACTGAATGACTGAATGGCAGCCATGCATTTAAAACCCAATCAAAACCCATGTTGTAACAACTTGATGCCCACATTCCACATGATCATATATCTAACGCTTACCAGGAAACAATTAAAAGCACATGACGGGTACTATAATTTAAGAACAAATCTTTACAAAAAAGACAAATCAGCATGAGCCAATCAACAATTTTCAAGGGCCATACGTAGGTAATGCAATTGTAAGATTCCAACATGAATTACTGTTAAAACTAGCAATGATTATACTTTAGACTTCACTTCTTTGGCCCTTCCACACAGTTTATGGTACACAGGTACAGTAGAATCTGTATTTAAAACCATCAACTGATTATTCTAATTAACCCCCAAACAATCTCTATGACTTTCTTAATATATTCTAATAGAGGCACAAAACATAAATGAATCATATAACATGGCCTAGGAAGAGAAGAAATAAAATAATTCAAAATTGAGCATGTCAGCCATGTGCAAGAAAAAAATTAGAAAAAAATAATAAACATAGAGAGGGAAACTTGATCATACTCTTAGGCCACTTTGCAAGAGTAGGATCCTCCCAAGTCTACCTAGTGGCTTTTTGAGGAATTGCTTTCTTTTTAGTCTCTGCTTTATGTTTGATCTCGCAGCTCGCAAAAGCAGCTCTCACACTCTCAAGAGCCTCTGGAGTTATAGTCTGTGCATCCCTCTGAAATAACTGCTGGGCCTGTCAATATCCAAATCCACCATCAAAACTAGAAATAGTTGACGAAAAACGGAGACAAATGCATTGATATTTAATGTAATTACTTTTTCAGTAAAATACTTAAGAAAGCATTTACCTTTTATCATGAAAATAATCCACTTGCAAAATAAGCAAAAGAGCATAGTAAGCTTGTATATTTTAGACAATCTAAGCTGATGGATTAGTAATTGCCATTCAATTACATAACCTTTAGTCATTTTGCAAATAACCAGCAAATTTGCGGTAATCATTAAGTGATCAACACTCGATCACACAATATATTGACCTTACAATTATGTATTCAAGGCACTCACATAACCTAACCAAAAAAAAAAAAAAAAAAATCGAACATTGCAATCCTGCCCGTCAAAGCTGGCTAAATGTAATTGCTAGAATTGCTAGACTGCCCTTAAAATGAATAAGTTTAACAAAATAAAAATTTAACTTGCTTGCTGGTATTGAGGCAAAGTGTAAATAGTAGCAGGAGGAGGATAGACAGATAGCGACACCGATGAGACAAAAAATATATATCAACACGTAACAAAAATTGAAACAATATTCAATAAATTATGATTATGAGAATCAAGCTATTTCAGTATTTCAAATTATCAAAGCAAAACAAAAAAAAATAAAAACAAGTCCAAATGATCCTGATTCTGAAACTTGTTAGCTAAATGCAATATATATATATATATATATATATGGATCGGTGATTGCTCGAAAGCTTACAATTTTTTAACGGCTTTGCAAAGGTGGACACAACCTTGGCCAGTAGCAGCTCTTCAATAATTCCAAGATAGTTGACTGTTTCCTTCGGCAACTCCTGATGTCTGTCAAACCACTGTTACCGAATTGCAAGAAGTAGAAGTTGATTTGGAAATGGAAAGCGCCATTGGATTTTGAATTTCTGGTTTGCGAGGGACAAGTTAACGAGGTGAACAAGAGAATGAAGGAGTTAACGTTGTGAACAGAACAAGAGGAAGAGTTAACGTTGATTTAGATTCTGATGTTAGGGCTTCTGATTTGGGGGGGCGGGGGGCGGGGGAGATTTGCTTGTCAAATATGGGGTAAATTTGTACATTTGTATTTAAAAGGTTTTTGATTTAATTTTACTCTTGTTTTTGGAGTCAAACACTAGTTAAACAAAAAAAAATTTTGGGCATCTTTATTGGGCCAATTTTCCCTTTAAAAAAGGGCTAATTAGTACTATCTACCCTCAACCTTTCATACTTCTACGTTTAGATTAAAAAAAGTCAAAAAAGGCCAAAAATGTGAGAATTGAGAGTAAAAATATCAATTTCTAAATACTAGAGACGAGAAATGCAGAAATACGGAAGGTTAAGGGTAGATAGTGCCAATTAGCCAAAAGATGGAGTTGCTTTTCTAGAACAAGATTGTGAGTTACTTTCCAAAACATTCTAAAAGTTTTGTAACAAAACATTATAGAACTTCTCCTCTTACATATATTAGATTAAAATACACGTGGACAATGGTGGATGCGAGGGGCCATAGTGGGCCTGGCCCACCAAATTGCCAAACAAAATTTACCTTGTAAAAAAAATTATATATAAATAGTTTAACAGTATGTATTATACGGTTCACCCATCCGGCCCACTTCTCTATTGGTGCTGACTCCACCATTGCACTTGGCGAGCATCTATACAAGCCACAAGGATGGGAGATTTTGTTAAAAAAACCTCCATGCTTTCTTTTTTGGTGTCAAAGAGAAAAATACTATTTTTTTTCCAGTGAGAACCAACTAAAATGTTAATGATAGATAAATTAGACAATGACAAAGAATTTCAAAGACGAGCAGTTAGCTATTAATTTCCTTTTAAACCTCATAAAACTTCTTTCAGTCACTCATAACTATTAATTAATATAAACAACTAACATTTACAATATTCAAACATGAGAGAATGGAAGAAAAATATAAACAAGCTTCAAGGACATAATTGTTGTGACAGGGTTCAAAAATTTCAAAGACATGATCCAAAAAGTCTAGCATAGAGGCAATTTGGAGTCAACCGATACTTGCAAGTTGATTTTTAGCCAGCACAATGTGTGTGACTATTACATGAAAATAGCATTTTAAAATGGGTAAATAGATCTCACGTATGGTCTCTAATCTTTGCACATTGCATCAACTGAGTCTCTATTTTTTTAGCACCATGGGTCCTCAAGTTTCCATAAATAAGTGCACAAGGTCCCCGATTCTATTAAAATGACCTTTATACCCTTACTATTTAAATAAAAAAAAGAATTTTAAAAACTAAAGAAAAATTTTTAAAAAATAATTTCTTCCACCCGAACCACCTAGTTATCTATTTCACCTCAACTCGAGGGTGTGCATAAAATAGATTTTTTGAGAATCAATTCTTCTTAATTTCTGTGTCAATATATTCTCAATCACACATTCTTTTAAAAAACATTATTTTAACTACAAAAGAGGAGATCCCCCCATTTTTTTGTATGCTCTTCCACATTACTATCAAAAATGACAGAAAAAGGGTCCCCCAACAAAAAAATACAAAATTACATTGGTATTTATTATTTCCAATCAAGCTGAGAGTGTAAGTAGGATGACTAGCTAGGTATGTAAGTGAAAAAAAAAATTAGTTTCCTTTTTATTTTTACTATTTTTCATTTTTTATTTAAAGAGTAAGAGTATAATTGTTATAAATGACTTTATGTGCTCTATGGGACAACTCACATGGAGATTATCCAATATTTTCATGCTACATGTACATTTAGCGAGAGATCATTTCTGGTGCTAACATATTAAAGATTGGGAACCATAGAATTGAGGGGAAAAAAAGACCTAATTGTTAAAAGTGTAAAAGTTATAAACCATATGGGAAATTAATATATTTTGACCCTATGTGATAAAGGCCAAACAAAAAAAAAAAAAAAAGAAGGGAAAAAAACAAAAAGGAAACGATATAAAACGTAGACAAAGTCAGCAGTTTGATTTTGATCACACACCCCATGCATAGAATCAAACCTTTTACTGATTTCTTAACAAACCATTTCATAAATGATGTTTTGTTATAGTGGAATTTGTCAATACACACCCATTGACCCTTACAATTAGAAAAATACTTATTTTAATTTTTAATTGAAGATCGGAAGAGCACACGATGTTGGATCATTTTATTTAGAAGAATACAGCCAGTGTAACAAATTACAATTGCGAGTGTAATAAGTATTTTTGTAATTTATTTCTAATAACTATTCTCAATAGTAAAATAGTTACAATTGAGAGTATTTTTTCAATTTATTATAAATGTAACAACTCACCCTTAAAAATCCCATTATTATACAGGCCTTCTTTTCCAACACGGCAATCGAGCTTCAGATTTTTAGGCCTCTGTTCAAGCTTATTATCACGGGCCCTTAATTAAAACTTTTATTTATATAATAATATTGTAGGGACCTTAACATATATATATATATATACACATATATATATATAAAATAAGTTAAAATTTGAATTAAGTTGTACGTCACTTACCTTTTTTTATGGTTACATGTGAGCCCGTAGATACAATAAAGTGCTAATTTGATAAGGCCATCCGCAACTGTGTGCTTTTAAAGGACACTCCCATGGCGCACCACTATAGATTTGCAGAATATATATATATATATATATATATATTTTGTTTTTGTTTATTCTATTTTAGTTTTTCCCTTGATGTTTTTTTCCCTTTTGTCTTGTTTCTCAACTATTAATTATGTTAGTGGTTTTCTTTTTCTCAAATTTGGTTGTTGTCAACGTATTTAGTTTGTAACAAAAGAAAGCAAATTAATTTGTGAGACCATAAAAACAAAGAAAATGACATTCTATAAAACTTGCTTCCACGCGAATTGTATAAATGTCTCTTTAGTTGCAGTCGGTTAGTAATAAGATGCGTAATTATTTATTTATTTTTTGAATATGCTAAGGGTTAGATATTAAAGAAAAATAGAAAAAATTTGTTATAGAGAAGATATAGAATATGTGAGTTGGAGGGGTTTCTTTAAAATAGAGTATGGTGTATTGTATTTTATAGTATTGGTGCTGTAAAATAGAGTACGAGAGTTAGGGATGCCTTATAGAAGAGCGAGGTTGAATATATCACCAACAACACTAGTATGAGCTCATGATCAGTGAGTAAATAACTAAATTATTCCTTATCTGTTGGTGAAAACAATGAAGTTTGAGGTCTTGAAATTAATGCGAATCAATATACTTCTTAAAATTGGATAAAGAATATACACGCCATTCTTGTTATTTGCATTGAAGGACAGAAAGGAAAAGCACAGGAACACCATGCCGAAGGACAGAAAACCGGTTAGACCTCCAAATAAAACGAAATTATTATGTAATTTATTTACGTTACAATTGGTTTGCGTTGCTTTGCAATGTAAAGTGCTAATAAATAAATAAATAGAGCAATAACAGAAAACTGAGATTGATCACCGCATGTGCCATACAATATGGCACCACATGGCCATGTGGCGTGCCCTCAATCTCACAATGTGGCCATGTAGTGTCATATTGTATGGCACATATAGTGCTAGAATGAGACTCAATAGAAACTAAGAAATTTAAACACCATATGCATTGTCATTCCCTATAGTACAAAAATCGAAAATCCAATTCCCAAAAAAATTGGAGGATGATAATAACTACTATATATAAGTCAAAGGTTATCGTGTCGGTGTTAAGATGGATATTCAATTAACCAATCAATCCCAAATGAGAAGATTCATGGGCATT